>WAAF01013154.1:0-134532 GCA_013400475.1 Tricholaema leucomelas | reverse complement strand
GAACCAAAAAAAAAAAAAAAAAAAAAAAAGAATCAAGAGAAGTAAAGAATCAAAATCACAGCGTCAGAGACTCAGAGAATCTAAGAATCACCTGGCTGGAAAAGACCTTCAGATCGTCAAACCCAACCATGACCAAACATCTCCCCGTACACAGCGATTACACCATGTCCCTAAGCTCCTCATCCAAGTATCTTTTAAACACCACCAGGGATGGAGACTTCCACCACTTCTCTGGCCAGACCGTTCCAGTCCCTGATCACCTTTTCAGCGTGGATATTTTTCCTAATATCAAAAAAATGCTTAGTAGAGATAAAAAAGTAGAGAAAAAACACTTAGCAGAAATACATTAACCCTCACCCCAAATATCTGCAGGATAGCTGGAGCAGTGCTCTCTTAGCCTCTCGTGTGCTGTAAGCAGCAGATCTGGCTGCTGCATTAGAACGGTCTAACAAAGCACTTAACAGTATGCCTGAAACTCCTCATTTAGGGGATGCGGAGACAGGATAAAGCATCTGCCCGTGTGGAGTATTATTAGTTCTTAACTGGGAGGAAGCCATGCCAAACCACAAATCCTGATCGGTTTTTTTAATACACCACAACACAGATTTAGAAAAAATCCCAAACCCAAACCAGACAAGAGCTGGAAGTGGGTTCATTTAATAAAGACTAGTTCTCTGCCCAGGATTTCACTTAAGTCCAAATACAACCCAAAACCTCAGCAGTTATCTTCTGGTATTGTATTCCTGCAGACTGTTTACTTAGCTGATGGCAGTCTGAGCTTGAACAACAAAAATTCCACATCTTCATGAGAAGACAGAAATAAGTATCAAATATCACAAATATAAATATCACGAATAGAGGCTGGGCAAGGAGTGGCTTAAGAGCAGTCTGTATCAGAAGGACTTGAGGGTGTTACCTGATGGTGAATTCAACATGAGCTGGCAGCGGTCGCTGGCAGCCCAGAAGGCAGCTGTGTGCTGGGCTGCATCCAAAGAAGTGTGGCCAGCAGGACAATGGTGGAGATTTTACTCCTCTGCTCTGCTGAGATGCCACCTGGAGTTCTGCACCCAATTCTGGTGGCCTCAGCATAAGAGGGACAAGGAACTGTTGGAGAATGTCCAGAGGAGGCCACTAAGATGATCAGAGGGCCAGAGCACCCTCCCTATAGAGAGCAGCTGCAAGAGTTGGGGCTGTTCAGCCTGGAAAGAAGGTGGTTCCAGGAAGACCTTAGAGAAGCCTTCCAGTATCTGAAGTGGACTACAGGAAAGCCGGGAAAGGATCTTTTGTAAGGGCTGGTAGAGACAGCAAGAGAAGGAATGGATTTAAGTTTGAGGAGGGGAGATTTAGACTGGGGATTAGGAAGAAATTCTTTCCAGTGAGGGTGGCAAGACAATGGAACAGGTTGCCCAGAGAGGCTGTAGAAGGTCCAAGCCTGAAGGTGATCAGGGTCAGGTTGCACGAGGCCTTGAGCAACCTGCTCTGGTAGAAGGTATCCCTGCCCATGGCATAGGGTTGGAACTAGGTGACCCTTAAGGTCCCTTCCAACCCTAACCATTCCATGATTCTATGAATTGGAGTAGGAATCAGAGAACACACAATGAAAGTAACAGAATCCTAGAGTAAGTTAAGTTGGAAAGTACCTGTGAGTCACATGGCTGGAGGGTAAGAGGCGCTTTAGATGTGTATTGCCTGGAAGGAGTGGTTTACCTTATTTTGTTCCCTCCATCCTGGTTACAAACTGGCAGCAGGTCCATGAGAACTTTGTAGAAGTATCGTAGGGTGAAGTCAATGCCCATCACTGCCACTGAATGTCCTGAAGACATCTGTGCACTGCAAAGAGGGCAGAGAAGAAAGGAAAGAAGGCTTTCATGGCTGTATTAATAATTAATAATTACTCAGTTCCCTACTTGGAAGGAGGGCTGGCTTCCTCAGTATAGAAATGACCATCTCAAATCCACAACTCTCAGCTCGGCTCACCCTGCTTGTGTTTCAGTGACCAGTCAGCACAGCTGTAAATGGAGAGGAAAGGGTCTCAGCAGTGTTAGCTATTTGCTGAAAATAGCCTAAAGTCTCTCCACCGGAGGCAGGAGACAGCCCAGAACTTGATCACAGCCAGGAGCTAACCCTCCTGCACACAGGCTGTTCTCCCTCAACTCTGACACACACCCCTATCACCTACAGACATTTGGAATTTAGCAACAGAAATTAGGATTAAAAATTCCCCACTTGCACAAGTGAAGGCAGGAGGCAGCTCCTGTGATTCTAGCATGTGAATCCTCACCATGTGGGGAGAGTTTATGTTCCACACTGCTCCTCTTTGCTCAGCCCAAGGTGTTATGACATGAACATGAAGCAAAATCCCTACAACTCCAAAGTGTAGGAGTGATTGTCAATTTCAGACAGAAAAAAAAGTGGGCCAAGGTATAGACATAGAATCCCAGAATGGTGAGGGTTGGAAGGGACCTCAGATCATCCAGTCCAACCACCCTGCTAAAGCAGGGGCACCCACATCAGCTTGCCCAGCATCACAATGGCCAGGAGAGTTTGGAAGTTCTCCAGACAAGGGCACTCCACAACCTTTCTGGGCAGCCTACTCCAGGGTTCCAGCACCCTCACATCAAAGAGGTTTCTCTTCCTGTTCAGATAGAACCTCCTGCATTCCAATTTGTGCCTGTTGCCCCTTATTCTGTCACTGGGCACCACTGAGAAGAGTCTGGCCCCATCCTCTTGTCCTCCAAAAGGTCCTTTAGTTCTTGCTGAACCTCTCAGGCTGTTCTTCCACAGGCTCAACAGCCCCAGGTCTCTCAGCCTTTCCTCCTCACAGAGATGCTCCAGGCTCCTCACTATCTTTTCCCTTGTCCCGCCACTGGGCACCACTAGGACACGGGTGGGTTACTTTGTACCAGGCAACCAAGGGATGACTATGTGCTAGAGTTAACGAGCATCATGTTCAGTGCTTCAAATCCTGTCCTGCTAGCAGCCCAGCTACCCAATGCCACTTGGAATTAAACATGAGGAACTCACGTTAAGCTGGCACTGCCTCCCACTGCCTTTGGAGTTTCAGGTGCCATTTCAAACCACATCACAAATGTTCTACTTCAGTGTCCTTTCCCAGTGTAAGACAACCACAAACCAGACCTTTAGGGAAAGGGCAGAAGCTGGTGTCTCTGCTGACAGCATCGAGAGCTCCTGTGAGCTGCAGCACTTCACCCATACTCAAAATGCACTCCTGTTTCTAGTTTTACACACCAGTTTGGGAATATACAGTTGCCTTAGCAACTGGTACATCAAAGACCAACTAAAGAGTCTCAGGCTGATGTATGGAATTTTCTTACAGCTCTGTAAAGGTAAAAAACTGCTGCTTTTGCTTAGTCACATAGCTTCAACTTTTCTCACCATCACTGAAGCAACTGCAAGAGCTTTCCTGGCAGATGCACAATCTTGACATTTGGCTGAGGCCATTTGGATACTGAAAGCTGAAATTATATTCTATCTTTGCTGCTATTTTTTCCCCAAACTTCCCATGCTGGTAAATTCCCACCTTCCCCTCAGGAGAAACATCCAAGTACACAAGACGCCCTGAATCACTGCCCTTGATCTAAGGTGCAAATCGCCACTGGGCATCAGAGCAGCCAGCCAGGCTCTGGAACAAAAGCTTTCTAATATAATAACAGAGGAAATTAATTAGTATGTATGATGGCAGGTTACAAAAATATTATGGACTGGGATAGCCCGAGGCTACTATTGAGCAATCCCTGTCACTGCTACATCTCTATCACCCAAATTCTCACAGTTTGCTCCCTGCAGCAGCTCCCTGGCACAGCCAGGCCAAGTTATGCCTTATCCCTGAAGGACACAAAATTGTCAGCTCCTCCATCAGGGCCTTAGGTTGACAACAAAGGAGAGACATGTTGGACCCACTAATTTTCAAAATTCACTTAAGTGATTTTGTCTCTGAAGACAGGAGTACTGAACAGCACAGCTGGACTACACAAAGTAGAGGCTGCTGGCAACCCCTGACCCATATAAAACCAGCTCTTTTTACTGGACTGAAAAGTTATTTGCTTTTAAAGAGCTCCAGTGAAGATGTAGTCAAATTTCATTTGCAGCTTTCTAAACACAGGCTCTAAAAACCTGTCTTTAATTTATCTTTACCATTACTCATTTGATGGAAAAGGAATGGGAAGAAAGATGACAGTGAAGTGGCACAAACCTATTTAAATGCATGTGACAAGGCATGGAGCTATGAAGTTACTGCCCTGTCCTAACAGACAAAAAGCCATTAGAAATGTTGTAAATATTTCAGCTGCATTTTCACACATTAAATCCTTCTGGCTTGCTGATACAAGCTGTTTTAAATAACTTCTTGCATGAATCTTCCACTCCTCAGCCTCCAAAAATGAAGTGAGATGGACAGAAAATGGGAAGGAGAGATAAGAGCCAGTTCCAGATAAACCACTGCTGTCAATTGAAACCCACAGAGCAGTGTCTAATGTGAGCCTGTCTGTTAACTCTGGTGATTCCTCCCCCATGCCTCTGTTTTATTTTAGCTAAGACCTCTTTGGGGATTATATCTGCATGTGACTATAAGCTTTGGAGGTCATATTTACACAGGAATCACACTCACATCTGCCAAACTTTGTTTAACTGCTCTTTAATCATCTTCTAATAACCCACACGAGCTTGAAGTTCTTGAAGCTCACTGAACCATGGCTTGCTAGATAAAAATCAGAGCTGTGATTAATTGCAACTCTCTCCTTACTAAAGTGCTGGCTTGCCTTAAGTAAATTTCTCTCTGAGAAGCACCATGCAGGCATTAGGGCTGATAATGCTTCTGCCAAGAAAGACAGGCAGATGTCCCATGGTGGGAAATCCCAAACAAAGCTGAGACGTCTCTGAGAAGAGTAGAAAAGCAGTGTCCTGGGCTCTGCTGGCTTTGTCATCTGGATTTACCAACACAATGTTAGGAGTTAGTTTTGTGGGGTCTTGGAGCTTGCACAGAAGCCATGGGCTCAGGGAAAGTCTTGGAATAGACTCCAAGTGAAAACCAAAATGCGTAACCAGCATTTCTGACATCTGTGACAGCTTGTGCTGGAAAGGTTTAGTACCATACAGTCCTGGAAACAGCCTACATCTCAAATCAAATCTTCAGCCTACAACCCTGAACTTACATCTCCAAGCAACCTTTGGCCTGCATCTCTAACCAAACTGCAACTTTAGGCTGGAGACCCGTCCCAGAGGGAGCTGAAACAAAGGCTGGTCCCTGAGGAAGGGGTCATTCTAGCACTGACAAGATGCTCACAGTCTCCATCTCTCCTGCTAGTGATCTTAACTGTACTGAGAATAAAGGAAATGCTGAGACTTACAGAATCATAGACTGGTTTGAGTTCGAGGGCACATTTCAAGGTCTTCTAGTCCAACCCTCGTGCAGTCAGCAGGGACAGCTGCAACTAGAGCGGATTACTCCAAGCCCCAGACAACCTGACCTGGAATGGTCCTAGAGATGGGGCAGCTACCACCTGTCTGAGTAACCTGGGCCAGGTCTCACCACCCTAAGTATAACAAATTTCTTCCTTCTCTCCAGTCTGAATCTCTCTCTTTTAATTTAAATCATCACCCCTTGTCTTGTCACAACAGGACCTGTTCAGGCTCTCGATCTCTGAATGATGTAAGAATTTCTCTCTTTTTTTTTTTTAAGCTGTAGAAGACTAATTAACACAGAAAATGCTTCTTCCTGTATGGCTGTGATGTTCAGTTTGGTTTCCATTACAAAGGAACTGGCCATTGTTTCCACTCCAATTCGGTTTTAGCAATGCTGTAAGGGCAGCTTGAAGGTATGCAGGCTTCTTCTGAAGTATCTTCTTGTTTCTGAAAGCTTCTGTCCACAACTGCCAAACTTGAACAGCTCAGGCAAGAAGCTCTCCCAATTTCTGGAGTATGGACAGCTCTTTAATTAAAACCATATTGTGGCATGTTCCCTGTTTGCAGTTAGGCAATTCTGCTATCACCTCTCCTTCCAAATGTTCTGGAGGCTTCAGACTTGTAACCAGGTTGGAAGGAGCCTTGAGCGACCTGGTCTAGTAGGAGGTGCCCCTGCTTATGGCATGGAGGTGGAACAGCTTTGATGAAATGTATCTGACTTCCAGCAGAGAGGGAACACACTCCAAGCTGCCTCATGAAAGCAGTTCCTCTCCTGCTCCTAGCTTCTTGTCTTGGATGTCATCTCATGGTCATCCAGGAACACATTTAAAACCAGATTTGGTTTTCAGTTCCTGAAGATTGCAGAGCTCATCTCTCTCCTACTCAAAGCACATCTTGACAACTGGGACCATTCCTGCTTGATACAAACCACAGAACATCATTTACCTGGAAGAATGGACTGTGTGACTGATGGTAACAACATAGCCAGCCCCTCCAACATCTAGGTATGGACCAGTAAAGGTGATTAGTCCTGGATTGGCCACTGCATGCAGGTACCTAAGAGCAGCCAAAAGAAACACTCATAGTTAGTGAAAAATTGTTTCTGTAAGCTTTAAGACACTATTCTTGCTTCTGCAGAAATACAGACAGTGAATTCTGCCCACTGTGAACCAGGTGCTACCAAATTCATGGTTTTTAATATTGAGCGAGTACCTGATCAGGATCCAGACTGGCTTAGAAATGGTTCCTCGGCACATACAACTGCATTAAAAAGCTCCATTTACTTCTGCACAGAAAGTTTATCATCACTGTGGACATTTCTCCTCAGAACAACATCTGACTCAGTGCCAGCAGAGCCTCAAACTCTAAGCAAACGCTGGCAACATTAGGTCACAGAGGAGAAGTGGTATTGTATGGACAGAATTCAAAGAAAAGTCTTGACTATCTCAGAAAGCATTTACCATCTCCTGCAGAACTTTCTTTCACCTTCAAATGAGCCACAACCATGTCAAATACCTTCCTACAAACTTCCTAGAAGCAACTTTATAAAGCATTCCAAGTGTTGGAAAAGCTTTTCTCTGTGAAACATGTACTTGGTTTTTCTCCTACCCCAGTGTGAACCACAAGTCAGGACTATACTGTGCAAGTGACTGAATTCTACTTCACCACCAGTGTTTTGCTTGCATCTTCCTTCTGACTTTATCTAAAACTCAAGGCACTATGAGCAGGCTAATTAAGGAGGTTTTCAAATCCATGGTTTGAAAAGAATCAGTGAAGGGTAAAACAAAAGCAAAACAAAACAAAAAACAAACAAACAAACCAACCAACCCAAAAACCACAAAAAGCAGCAACAAAAAGTTCTCCCCAACGCATTGATGAAAGTAATTGAATTGCCCTTTCATTAAGGTCTGACATCTGGATGTGACTCTATCTATAGATCCACAAAATGGACTGGGTTTGAAGGGACCTCAAAGACCATCCTAGTTCCAGCCCCCTGCCAAGGGTGTCCTTCCTCCACTAAAGCAAGTTGTTCAAGGCCCTATCCAGCCTGGCCTTGAACACCTCACCTCCAAGGAGGGAGCATCCACAGCCTTCCTGGGCAACCTGTGCCAGTGTCTCACCACCCTTACTGCAAATAATTCCTTCCTAACCTCCAGTCTAAATCTACCCTTGTAGACAGTAAAAGTGTGTTCAGTTAATTTACAACAGCAACACATAGAGAGCAAATGTGGTACTGAGGGGCATGGTTTAGCACCAGGCTTGACAGAGTTAGATAATCATAGAATCCCAGAATTGTTTTGATTGGAAAAGACCTCTAAGATCATCAGCCTAAGACCACCACGGCCACTAAACCGTGTCCCGAAGTGCCATGTCCACATGTTTCTTGAGCACTGCAGAAACAGTGACTTCACTTAAGACCTGAAAGGTCTTTTCCAACCAAACCCATCCTATGATTGTATGATTCCACCATCTTCTCTGTCAGTAAAGACATAAATAACAACAACAAAGAATAAACCCTGAAGAAAAGCAAATCAGTAGCTATGGAAATGATTTTTTCCAAGGAAAACATGGGCCAAGTGAGCTACGTCAGGAGCAACTCGGGTCTGGAGCACTGGGCCGTGGTGCTGGCTTGTGCCTTTGCTGGCATCCCAGTGCAGCAGCACCCGGCTAGCTGCCTTCAACAAAGCACACAAGTCGAAACACACTCCAGAGCACTCCCATGTCCCTAGATCTCATTTGTAATGCACACAAATATTTCCCCAAACCAGACAACAGTGCATAATTAATAGTGCAGAGTGGAGCCAGTGAATTCCTACTTTCAATTAGTGAGGAAACCTGAAAGACTGAAATATTAACAACCAAAAATGGAGCTGAAAACAATCCTGAATTAGTTAATCCCTAAAGAGGATGCTCCTTTTCCGAATATTTATACTCCCATCTGCCACAGCAGGGCTACAAAGCAGAAAATATCCCTTAAAATGAAAAAGATTTGGAATAAGAACCAACACAGGTTTTAACTGGATGTGTTTAAGCACCCAGCCCTTCAGCCACCATGAAAACATTTCTAGTTAAATAGTTTCTAACTGGCCATAAAAACAAGCCCCAAACCTACCCTAAGGCTATGAAATCAATACCAAATATTTCCCTTATTGCCTTCTGAGATTAGCCAAAGCTTTGATAACAGGACCCTAAAAACTCACCATTGTCTCCTGGTGGGATCAAATGCTTTGTCCATGAGGGAACCGGGGTAAATTCGGAGCACCCCATTGGGGGTTGCTATGTAACGGCGCACAATGTAACTGTTCAGGCTACTCATTTCCATTTGTGTCATCCATTCATCTGTGACGTGACTGGTAGCCATTACTTCATTTCTGACAGAGAACTGCAAAACAAAGGCAGACCTAGCAGGGTTCCTCTAAGACTTGCATGAAAAGATAATAAGCTGCTGGCAGGGTTTCCGAAGGAGCGATCCGAGATCATCTAAACTCAATTACTTGTTTCAAGTCTTCTCACACCAGACGGATCTGGCACATTCCAGGCAAAGGGAGTGCTTATTATAATGAAATATTGGTGTCATTATCTCTCCTTTAGAGTTCTCCTTATCTCTCTTTTAGAGTTTGCTTTTTTCCACTTGGTGTAAGGACAAACAGTGCTCTGCTTGCACACAACACAGAAAGTTCTCGTTTACATGCTACAGAACACAGTATTTCCACTCAAAAATGACTGTAGCTTTAATCTGGCTACTGTTTATCAGCAGCTTTTTCCCTCCTTCTTCTCCTTTCTTGTCTTGAAGCCCACAGCCATCTCTCCAGGCGTAAGAATACTACTACAAACCACTGCTCCAAGGCAAATGGGATGAGGTTCAACAAAGCCAAATGCTGGGTCCTGTTCCTGGGTCACAACTACCCATGAAGGCTCCAGGCTTGTGGAAGAGCGGCTGGGAATTACTTGGAGACCCGGGGATCAACAGCTGGCTGAAGATGAGCCAGCATGTGCCCAGGTGGCCAAGAAGGCCACCAGCATCTTGGCTTGGATTGGCAACAGCGTGGCCAGCAGGACTGGGACAGGGATTGTCCTCCTGGACTCAGCTCTGGGGAAGCCACAATCTTGAGTATATGGTTCAGATTTAGACTTTTAGGCCCCTCACTCCAAGAACACTGAGGGATTGGAGCTGGTCCTCAGAAGGGCAATGAAGCTGGTGAAGGGTCTGCAGAATAGGGCTGGTGAGGAGCAGCTGAGGGAAATGGGGGTGTTTAGTCTGGAGAAGGGAGGGGAGGCCTGGCTGAGGGGAGGCCTTCTGGCTCTCTACAACTCCCTGAAAGGTGGTTGGAACCAGGTAGGAGTTGATCCCAGACAACAAGCAATAGCTCAAAAGGAAATGGCCTTGACTTGCATTAGGCGAGGTTTAGGATGGACACACGGGACAATTTCTTGCCCCCAAGAGCTGTCAAGACCTGAACACACAGCCCAGGGCAGTGGTGGAGTCTCCATCCCTAAAGGGGTTTAAAAGCCATGGAGTTGTGATGGTGAGGGACACAGCTTGGTGGTGACCTGGCAGTGCTGGGTTAAAGGTTGGACCTGATCATAAAAGTGTCTTCCAACGAAAATGATTCTATGATTGTAATGTTTCAGGTGCTCCCTTCCTGGGTGAAGCTGTGTTATGTGAGAAAACGAAGGTTTCCAGAGCTGCCCAGAGTGGCCAGCAGGCAGGACATACCTTCAGGCCAGGATTGGCAATGAGGCGGGTGTTGTCGCTGAGGTATGCAGTGTAGTGCTCCACCATCCGCTTCGTCTCGGGCTGGCTCAGATGTTCATAAGGAGAGGAGAAGCTGCCTGCAGAGAGCATCACTGTAGGGCTTTCTGAAACCAGCGAAAGAGGAGAGAGTTGGGGACACTGAACTGCACACCTTGCATAGTAAACACCTGTGGCATGAAAGGTTTTCAGATACGGCATCCTAAATGAGGACAGTTACAGAGATGCACCCTTCACCACTCCTGTTCCTCCACCATCCCACACTTCAGGGTGCAGAGCACACAGTGAGGGTAGCACACATGATGTTCTCTACCTAGACCAGAACACTTACCAGCACAGCTGGTCTCCCCAGGCACTGACAAAACATAGGTTGCATGTGAACAACCTTTCTTGCTTCAAAATACAGAAGTCACAAGTTAATCCATGTACTCTGATCTCTTTTTTCACAGAATCTCAGCATGCTGGGGGTTGGAAGGGACCACTGGAGATCATCCAGTCCAACCACCCTGCTAAAGCAGGGGCACCCACAGCAGCTTGCCTAGCATCACAATGGCCAGGAGAGTTTGGAAGATCTTCAGAGAAGACTCCACAACCTTTCTGGGCAGCCTGCTCCAGGGTTCCAGCACCCTCATATCAAAGAGGTTTCTCTTCCTGTTCATATGGAACCTCCTGTGTTTCAGTTTGTGCCTGTTGCCCCTTATTCTGTCACTGGGCACCACTGAGGAGAGTCTGGCCCCATCCTCTTGTCCTCCAAAAGGTCCTTTAGTTCTTGCTGAACCTCTCAGGCTGTTCTTCCACAGGCTCAACAGTCCGAGGTTTCTCAGCCTTTCCTCCTTGCAGACATGCTCCAGATCTCTCAGCATCTTTGCAGCCTCTACTGGATTCTCTCCAGTAATTCTCTGTCTCTCCTGAAGTGGAAAGGCCAGAACTGAACCCAGTTGTCCAGCTGTAGCCTCACCAGGGCAGAACAGAGGGGAGGAGAACCTCCCTCAACCTGCTGGCCACACTCTTCTTCATGCACCACAGAAGACCATTGGCCTTCTTGGTCATGAGGGTACATTGCTGGATTCTAAGCAACTTGTTGTCCACCAGCACTGCCAGGTCTTTCTCTACTGGAAAGCAGCTCACTCCCTCAGCTGTTCCGGTGCGTTTGGTAGACTTTGGTGCCCTAGTTCACAACTTGTTCTGACATTAAGCATCACTGGTTTCTGAAAGCTGACAAGAGCCAGTTTGCCATAGGAAAGTATTTTTGTGGTAAAGAAATAAATTATCCACATTTGGGTTGGATATGGCAGGGAAAAGCAAAGCCAAGCACTTTCAGTTAGAGAGAATGAACAGAATTTCAAGCACAGAAAGGGGAGTTCACCTAAAAATATGTGGCTCTGAGGGGCAATTTCCAGCAGACTAGAAAGTGAAATTTCCTGGTGCAGAAACTGCAACACCAGGAAGCTTCTTTTTAAGAAAAATGATGATGTTGTTGCAGGGCTGAAGTTTGAGAATAAGGCCTTTTCTCAGTATTTGACCCAAGGAAAGCCATTTTCCCATGTGTAATGGTCTCCAGAGGGGGAGAAAAAAATTGGAGTACGAGAAGTGTTCTGCTTTTATTCAGATTCCTTTAAAACACATCACCAGGCATCCAAGAACCATATGTACTGCAGTTATCATCTATCAGAGCCCTTCATCTGCTTCCCAGACCAAAACTCCATCTTGTTTTGCAGCAAGTTTTTCCACTTAGCTCAGTGCTGTGTTTTGGGGGAATTGTCCATTTCTGTCTTGGCTGTCTGTCTGTAAAGACAATCAAGACCAGGCACCAAACTGAAGGAGGAGAAGAAACCCTGTATTTAAGCAATGGGCAAAGTAATTTCCACAGGTTAGTCAAGTTCCTCTGTAACTCCTCCAGGCTAAGCTCACTTGGTTATTTGTGGAACTGCAGTGCAGCAAAGAAAATAATCACAGCAGTGCTGCAAATCTGTTGTGAGACCTTCAAACCTTGCTACAAAGAAAGGCAATTGAGAACTTCTTGCAATGTAGCACAAATTTTAGAAAACTCCTCAAGATTAATACTAAAAAAGGAAAGATTTCATCTTGGGGCACTCATGTAAAGAAACAATGTTCTTAATATATATTATGGGCTTTAATAACATACATTGTGGGGTTTGAGTACTCTGTCCTTTCCAGAAACTAGAACTTCTGCTGACATGAAGACTTCTTCTCCCTCTTTCCAGTAGTGTTTGAGCACAACTGAAATCTGTCAGGTAGAGTAGAATCAGTTCAGCTTATCAAAAGCAGAAACGTGTCAAGGACCCAAGAATTTTCAAGGAGGGTCTGGAAACCATCACATCACTGAAGTTCTCACTCTGCTCCAACAGATGTAACATCTGATTTCACACGGATCAATGGCACTAAATGTTTTAGGAAGTGAAAAACTTGGGTAAGTCCAAAGTCAAGAGAATATTAGTTCTGCGTGACTGGATAAGACTTCATCCTACTTATTTGTCAACAAGCTGATCTACAGCCAAGAGAAGAGAATCACAGATTGCATCAGGTTGTAAGGCACCCTCAAAGGTCATCTTGTCCAACCTACCTGCAGTTAGCAGGGACACCTCCAACTAGATCATGTTGCTCAGGGCCACATCAAGTTTTACTTTCAATGTCTCAACCACATTTTTCTAGGCAACATGTTCCAGCATTTCACCGCTCTCATTGTGAAGAATTTCCTCCTGATGTCCAACCTGAATCTCTCCTGCTCCAGTTTCAAACCATTACTCCTCTTTCTATCACCACAGGCCCTTCTAAACAGTCCCTCCTCAGCCTTCCTGTAGGTCCTCTTTGGATACTGAAATGTAGCTCTAAGGTCTGTTTGGAGCCTTCTCTCCTTCAGGCTGAATAACCTCACCTCTCTCACCCTGTCTTTGTAGGAGAGGTGCTTCAGTCCTCTGATCATCCTTGGGGCCTCTGAACCCACTCCCACCAGGTCCATGTCCTTCTTGTGTTGGGGAGCACCAGAGCTGGACACTGTACCCCAGGTGAGGTCTCACCAGCGCAGAATGGCAGTTGCCTCTCTAAGTGCTGGCCACGCTTCTTTTGATGCAGCCCACACTTTGTTTTAAGCTTGGTGAGACCTCTCTTACTCTCTTCCCACTCCCACTTTCTGGGAACTTGACCAAGCAAGACTCCTGGTGAAACTATCTGATGAGCAGCCCCTCTGCACTCACCCACACAAGTGCCCCTCAGTGAGCAGGGGAGCTATGATTTGTGAAGATCTGTAAGAAGGTAACAGCTGATTGGAAAATCAGCCCTGGAAATGGAAATTTTTCAGATAAATTATTTATGAGAAGACTTTTCCTTCCTGCTGCTGCCACACTCTACAGAAACATGGACAAAGTGGTGAAGATGAACTGTAAGGAAGCTTTACCCAAGGTTGCCAGCTGCTTGAAGTGCAGGCAGGCGTTAGGTTGGCCCAGCAGATCCAGTCGGTGATAGAGGAGCTTGCTGCTGGGGACGGTGTTGAGATTCTTCAGCTGTTTGACAGGTATTTCTGGCTGTATCACCACGACACACAGAATGAACGATGTGTCCTGGACCTGCAAAACATAAGCAAGTCATCAAAGAGCAAGAAAAAAAGTGGAAGTTAGAACATTTGTTTTCTACTTAGTTTTCATCTTCTTCTCTTTAATCAGTCATTTCATCTAGGCCTGGAAGGCAGGACCAGACTTTGCCATATTCTCAAAGATCACAGTTCACACTCTCTCTGGAAACAGGCAACTCAATCAGCTTCAGAGAGACCTTCTGACGGCCTTTCAGTACTCAAGGGGGCCAAAAGAAAGCTGGGGACAGACTTTTTATCAGGGCTTGCTGTGATAGGACAAGGGGTGATGGTTCAGACTGGAGAGAAGGGAGAGATGTTTGTCACTGAGGGTGGTAAGATCCTGGCCCAGGCTGCACAGAGGTCCGTTCCAGGTCAGGTCCATTTTGTGCTGCATGTATAACACACTTTACAGGTTTGTCTATTTTAACTATCCAATAGTATCTCAGGCTACTAAAATTTGGACTCACCCAGCTGCTCTGCAAAGGTGTCTGATGTTAAGCATCAGAAAATTAGCTCCAGGAACTCTTCTGTGTGACTTTCTGTTATACAATGACACATTTAGTCTCTGGAAACTGTTTAGCTACATCTTTTAGGTTGGATTTAATACTGTGAAATGATTCATAAGCACCCTCTTGAGTTTGCTGGCACAAAGAAGTAGCCAACCAGTATTTGAAGGGGGCCTAGAGGAGAGCTGGAAAGGGACCTCTTACAAAGGTGTGGAGTGACAGGACAAGAGGTGATGGCTTCAGCCTGGAACAGGCTGGATTTAAATTAGACATCAGGAGGAAATTCTTCCCCATGTGAGTGGTGAGGCACTGGAACAGGTTTGCAGAGCTGTGAGGTTCCAAACCTAGAAGTGTTCCAAGCAGGTTGGATGTGGCCTTTGGCAAGCTGGTCTGATAGGAGCTCTCCTTCCTGAACTGAGGTTCCCAGAACTTGATGCAATATTCCAGGTATGGCCTCACCTGGGCAGAGTGGAAGGGCAGGAAAACCTCACTTGACCTACTAACCACAACCCTTCTAATCCATCCCAGGATGCCAATGTGTGACATTCAGACCAGTACAGATTTACTTCCATTGGGAAAGCATCAGTACAATCTCTGTGTACTGGACATTACTTATGTCTTGCGAAATGAGTGTCATGATGATGAACCTCTGAAGCTGAGACAGAAAAAAAACCTTGGGTTGGAAAGAGCCTTAAAGATCATCTGTTTCCAGCTCCCTGCCATGGACTGGGACACTTTCCACTACATCAGGTTGCTCAAGGCCCCATCCAACCCGGTCTTGAAGATCTCCGGAGTGGAGGCATCCACAACCTCCCTGGGCAACCTGTTCCAGTGTCTCACCACCTTCACTGGAAAGAATTTCTTCCTCATCTCCAGTCTAAATCTTCACCCCTCCAGCTTCTATCCATTCCTCCTCATCCTATCACTATAAGCCCTTATAAAAAGTCCCTCCTCATCTCTCTTGTAGTCCACTTCAGGTACTGGAAGGCCGTTTTAAGGTCTCCCTGGAGCCTTCTCCTCCAGGCTGAACAGCCCCAACTCTCTCAGCCTGTCCCTGTAGGGGAGGTTCTCCAGCCCTCTGATCATCTTTGTAGCCACCTCTGGTCCCACTTCAACAGTTCCATGTCCTTCTTATGCTAGGTGCACTGGAACTATTCTTTGCTATTCTTCAGTTGGACTTGGTGATCCTGAGAGTCTTTTCCAACCTGAATGTTTCTGTGATTCTGTGAAAATCCACTCCACATTCCTGCAGTTTCAGACTAATCCAAACCTTTCTTATTTCAACATAGAGCAGCATTTCGTGTTGCACTGTGTTCAGTACATGAATGTACCCTCACTCTGTGGCACTCTGTGAGTGCCACTGTCATTCCTTACCATTTTCCAGGCATAACTGACATTGTAGGCTTCTTTTCCAACCTCTCTCAGTTTGTTTACATGCCAAGACAGCGAGGAGTTCACAGGGACTGTAATGATCTGGCTGCCCAGGGGAATGCTGTGTTGGCAAACAGAACATACACCATTTTATTAAACACTGAGAATGCTCTTAAGCAAACTCCACCTCCTCTACAGGAATTAGAATATCCTAAGGTATGGAGAGATTGACTAGTACCTGTTTGAGGTAAAGAAAATGTATATACATTTGCACTCCTGTACCACCATCTTTTGAGTTAGAAGACATAGCCAGATTAGACAAAGGCTGATCTGACACACGATGAGAGGAAATGGCCTCCATTTGCACCAGGGTAGGTTTAGGTTGGACATAACAAGAAACTTCTTCACTGAAAAGGTTCCCAACACTGGAACAGGCTCCGCAGAGAGATGGTTCAACACCCATCCCTGGAGATATTTCAGTGACACAGAAATGTGGTGCTGAGGGTGAAGGTTTAGCATCAACCTTGGTAGAGTTAGAGAATGGTTTGACTTCATGATCTTAAAGGTCTTTTCCAACCAAAATGATCCCATGATTCTAAAGATAATCCCAACAGTGGAAAAATCTTCCTGACTTGAAAGAGAGAAACATTAGAAAGAGTATCCCCTAGACCAGCTGTGGAAACCCCTGCTTAGCTCACTGAGTGATAAAATGAAGAAAGTTGGAGGCAAAACCCAAACCAGAACTGTTCTTTGCAGGCAAACCCAAAACCAGAATGGACTCTTGGAGGCAAAACCCAAACCAGAACTGTTCCACATGGGAGGAGGAGAAAAATAAAAATTTAATCCATCCAAGTATTCAGACACTGTAGGAAAAGGAACTTTACCTAATACTCTCTTAAAGCCCCTCTAGAAATAATTCTAAGTGCCACAAGGACTGCTGATGTTTGGCCTTGAACCTCAGTTCCTTACCTAAGGATGTTCTGGCGCACCAGCTCAAATTTGGGAATGTTCTCATAGTGGATAATATCTGTGTGGAGTGGTGGTTCAGACAGCAGGTAGGGCCTGGTGAGAGATGGGTGCATAAGAGTGTAACCTAAAAAATAAAAGACACAACACCAGACTGAGCCCAGGATGAATATTCACAGGAAAAAAATAAGAGGAATACAGCAATAGGATGCAGTTTTTACCAAGGCTCAGCAAAAGGGAACGAACAATTTATTACCAAAGAAGATTCAAATGAAGAACTAGGTAAGCTGAAAATGAAACATGGCTCCAAGAAGAGGCTGGGACCAGAAAAAAAGAGTTAAACACATGTACACAGCAGTCTTGGGTTGCCCTACACATCTAGAAAAACCTCAGATATAACACAGGCAGAAAATCTCAACAGCAAGCTCAGTATTTCCATAGCAAACCTCCAGTGCAGACATTTCAAATCACGAATCCACCTGCAGTCTCCAGCAGCCCTGACATGAAACTACCCAACAATACACCATCTTTTAATCAAAAATAAAAGGGGTGAGGGTTGGGGGCTGGTCAGCCTGGAGAAGAGAAGGCTCTGGGAAGACCTCAGAGCAGCCTTCCAGTACCTGAAGGACACCTACAAAAAGGCTGGGTGGGACTTTCTACAAGGGAGATTTAGACTGGAGATTTGGATTCTTTCTGGTGAGGCTGGTGAGACACTGCAACAGTTTGCCCAGGAATTTTGTGGATGCCCCCTCCCTGGAGGTGTTCAAGGCCAAGTTGGAAGAGGCCTTGAGCAACCTGGGCTAGTAGGCTAGTGTCCTTGCCCATGGCAGGGGGTTTGGAATAGATGACCCTTAAGGTCCCTTCCAACTCAAACCATTCTAAGAATCTATGAGTATTATCATTCAGTACTTATTGACTACTTGAAGACATGAGGACTAAGTGTTTCCTTCTGATGGTTATTGATCTCAGTGAGACTAGAAGAGATCATCCATTCCAAAAACTTACCTTTATTATCAATGAGGAACGTGTAGGAACCCAAAGAGTCTTGGTAGTAGGTGACATCTTCCAAGATATAAGCGAGATTGACATCAACTCCAACAATCCCCAGCAGCAGGTTTCCAAAGTAGCAAGGTTTACTTACAGTCATGATCAGGCCTTTGAATGAGAGAAATTAGATAAAATCATCAGCAAAAATAACTAGTTAATTATTTTTAGAGGAAACAGAACATGCACTTTGGAGCCTTCACTACAAGGATAGTGAGGGGCTAGGACAGATCCAGAGAAGGGCAAGGAAGCTGGTGAAGGGTCTGTAGCACAGGTCTGGTGAGGAGCAGCTGAGAGACCTGGGATTGTTCAGCCTGGAGAAGAAAAGGCTGAGGGGAAACTTTCTGGCTCTCTACATCTTCCTGAAAGGAGGCTGAAGACAGCTGTGAGTCTCTTCTCTCAAGTAAAAAGTGGTATGACAAGAGGCAACAGCCTCAGGTTGCACCACAGGAGCTTTATGTTGGGCACAAAGAACAATTTCTTCTGGATTCCTCACCCCTGGAGAGACTGAAAAGCCGTGTAGATGTTTTGAGGGACACGGCTTAGTGCTGGATTTGGTAGTGTTAGCTTAAGAGATGGACTTGATGATCTTAAAGGTGTTTTCCAATCTAAAAAAATTCTTTGATTCCGTGATCATCTGAAACTGTTACACAGGAAGAGGAGCAGGTTATCTGCTCCAGTCTGGATATCCAGACTGGCTGCTGATACCCACTACTCAGTTAACGTCCAGGTTTCTGATAGGGAATATTTAATCAATTTATTAAAATCTACCCCACAATTAATGTCTTGGGACTTTCTGTCTGGTGGATGCCTTACAGGTAAGAAATGCACTTGCACAAAAAGCCATGTTAGTATTTCATTCCTTTAATGTCATTAAAGACAATTTAAAACAGAGGTGGAGGAGAAAGGAAGAGAATTTGAACCTGTAAAGCTTCAAGAGAGATTAATTATTGCTCATCTAATTGCATATTCAGAGCATTAAACCTCCTCTGCTTAACTAAATGTGCTAGTTTGAAGCTAGCTAGAATGTTTTGGTGAGAAGAACTAGATTAAGGCTGTGAAAGGGAAACAACAATAATGCCTACTTCATTCATAGGTTTGCTGAGAGGTCTAAGAGCAAGAATCCAAACATAGATAAGGGAGTCGCTCTCTGTCCGGGCCGTGAGCTGCAATCTTCTCTCTCTAACCTAACCTGATTAATCCACCTGCTTCCTAACGCCCCTGGCCAACCCTCCATTCTTCCTTGGGCACAAGGCAACATCTGGGGTAATGTAGAGAGAGAAGGGTGGGAGAAGGTGGAAGGGCGGTTGGGAGCCGTTCCTGGGGACTCAGGTTTCTGGGAGGGCTGTTGTGTTTCTGTGTTACCTTTTACCTTGTATATTTCTGTAGGTAAGTGTATATACTGTAAATATCTGCTTGTATATTCTGCTAAGCTGTAAGTATAAAAGCTTCATTCAATTTCCAGAGCCAGATGAGTCTAGTCTGGGTGATTTCTAAAGTGTGTAGGGGGTGGGTAATACCCAAACCATCACACTAAATCCCAGTAGGACCACTGTAGTGGGAAGCAGAGCCATTATTTCACAATGGTTTGGGCTGCATCTTGTGCATGAGGTAAGAACTCTTGGCAAAAACTTTATTTCTCTTACTTTCCACACCACTGTTTGGAAACTCAGTGACTCCTTTCCTTCCATCCAAAATAGAATTCTGTTGTGTATAAGCTTTTAAGTACACTTTGAAATTTAGGTTAGGCAAATTTTCACTATTGCAACATTTCTAATCCTTCTATTGCTCGAATTTTCCATTGTGCTTGGATATGGCTTTGTGAGAGAGCAGTAACACAGCTTAATTACTGAGTTAGGAAACACAGAGCAGAGCAAAGGTTCTGACTCAGAAGAGATTTGCTCATGAACAGGCTTACATTTGTCTTGGGACTGAACACACAAGACAATAGCATCAGAGAATTGTTTTGCTTGGAAAAAAACCTTTAAGATCACCGAGTCCGACCATTACTGAAGTCTACACCAGCAGCACTTGAAAACTATTAATCTTAGTCTTACATACTAAGATAAAGTCCTGAATGACAGAGATTTTGCTCAGTTGTCAAAGTGCTACAAAATCACTGCCAGATTTCCACAAAATCCATTCCAGACTGGCTGAGCCATCACCAGTCAGCTCAGACTCTTTCTCTCTGCCCAGTGCTGGGAATAGACCAAGTGTGCTGAAGCTAAAGACAACAAATTTTGGACACTAATTGATTCTCTTTCTTTGTGACATCTGCTGAGCTGGTTGCTTCCTCCTCTCTTACAGAGGTTTGACCACCAGCATCCAGCATTCCAACATTTCCAGCCCAGCAGTGGGGAATTGATGCTAAACCATTTGTGAAGAGCCACTGCTTGGGGTACAAAGGGAACTCCAGCATGAAGGATGACTTAAAAGTCACACCCATAGCTCCACAGGAAAGAGAGGCTCAAACACTAGCAACTTTTTTTCTCCCACACTGTGGTGATGTACATGACTCCCCAAGTCTACCTGCAAGACCTCCAGGTACAGAAGTATGGAAATAACGGCCCTGCAGTGGTGCAGCATGGTGATGGCTGTTCTTTCAACATGGCAAGATTGCTTTCCTCAAACACAAAGACTTTCTCTGCACAAGTTACCTTGTAGATCACAAAACCACAGAATGTCAGGGGTTGGAAAGGACCTCTAGAGATTATCCAGTCCATACCCCCTGCAACAGCAGGATCACCTAGAGTAGGTCACACAAGAACATATCCAGCTGGGTTTTGAATGTTTCCAGGTATGGTGACTCAACAACCTCCCTGGGAAGCCTGTTCCAGGGCTCTGGCACTCTCACAGTGAAAAAAGTTTTGACTTGTGTTCACATGGAACCTCCTCTGCTTCAGCTTGCACCCCCTAATTGTCCCTATCACTGGACATCACTGAGCAGAGCCTGGCTCCACCCTCCTGACACTGCCCATTATATCTTTATAAACATGAATGAGGTCACCCCTCATGCTCCTCTCCTCCAAGCTAAAGAGCCCCAGCTCCCTCAGTCTTTCCTCAGCAGGGAGATGTTCCGCTCCCCTGTACACAGACTTTAAGAACAAATTTCACCCCTAAGAATCCCATCTAAATCTATCTATCTACTCTGTCTTAAGACCACATTTTTCATAACTAGAGCTTCTGCAGATAAAAAAAAACCATTGATGGCATGAAAGGCTAATTTTGTATTTGCCTTGGGAACACACCTGAAAGCACCACCTTACAAAACTACAGAACGTTTACACTGAAACAGGCTGCCTAGGGAGGTGGTGCAGTCCCCTGGAAGTGTTCAAGAAACGTGTGGATATTGCACTTTGGAAGATGGTTAAATGGCCACAGTGGTACGGGGCTGAGGGTTGGGCTCAATGATCTTTAAGTCTCTTCCAACTCTTCCAGCAATTCTATGATTCTGTGCATGCAAAGGGAACCTAATTTCACAGGGTTTTACATCAAAATTCAAATGCAGGCACTTACCATCTCCCATTTCATCTGAGAAGGGCAGGCTGAAGACTGCTTCATCAATCATTCGGTTGGGGAGGTTTGTATAGAATCTGCCCACTGTAGTTTCCAGGTTGCTCAGCTGGTTTAGGACCATCATGCTCCCCTTGGTCACAGGGAGGGCTGTGCGGTCCAGCACCCCATACTTCACCGAGTTCTGCTCTGCCAGGTCTCGCAGGAAGGCCAGCTCCTTCAAACCTGTCACTCCCTCTGGATGACAGAGGGAAGAAGTGGAAGGAAGAAGATAAAATAAGCTGAATTTCCATCACGACTTCTCAAAGTGCTGTCAATAAAAGCAAACCACTATGCTGCAGAAAAGGGAACTGATAAAGTGAGGTGACAGACTGCTGACAGAGCAGCATGGCTTTAGGAAAAGCAATTAGCTAGGACAAGATTGATTAAGGCTGCCGCTAATGTATTGTTGCATGGTGCAAAAACTTAACAGGCTCTTCACACCACCACTGCAAAGACCTTCTAACAAAGACTTATGTGGCCCATATATCCACATGACAGCTCATTGTTCTCCACCAGTGGTTGATCCATATATAGGATCAGGAGCATATTAGAAGCCCTTGGAGATAACAGGCTTTGCTCTTCAGCTTAAACACTAAAGCTGCCCATTTTAGACAAGTGCCAGGCTCAGTTCCTGCAGACAAATCAAAGACTTTTGGACATACTAGATCTCAAATGAGTACTTAAATGTGCAGTCAATCAATACATTAGGATGAGCTTTAGTTTCCTTGCCTGGAGCCCACGTGCAGTTTTCAGTGATACAACACACAACCTTCTTACTGAAGAAGTACAGGATGCAAAATTGCTGTTCCACAAAATCTCAGGAAAGGTATCTTCCCTGTAAGAGTGGTCAGGCATTGGAACAGGCTGAACAGGGAGGTGGTGGAGTCACCATCCCTGGAGGTGACACCAAGAAAGGTGTGGACATGGCACCTGGGGACACGGTTTAGTGGGCATGGTGGTGTTGCGTTGATGGTTGGACTTGACGCTCTTAGAGGGATTTTCCATCCTTTACGGTTCTACTTTGAGCACAACCTTCATGTTTAACTTCACTCTGAAACTGGATCCTAAGCTATCAGAGCATTTCAGATTACATTTGATGCTACATTCATGGCTACCAACTGACACAGAAGCCAAGTATACTGTTCTGCAGTGCCACAAAAAACGGGTGCCAAAAGGTTTACAGTGGCAACAGTTATCAACTTCAGTTCAGGCTGGTGACCAGCAAGAGTTTATATCCCAAGCAACTGTACTATTAAACACAGTTTCTCCTGGTGTTTGTGTTACTGGCAGCAGTACCTTGAGATCTATGTGCTGGTGGAAGATGGCACCCAGCAACATCAATGATCAATCTGTTTTTTGCTGAGGTTAACGTTAAAGCAAGAGGGATTTCTAGAGGGAGGTTAACCACCTGCCGTGACAAATCCTGAGAGGAGATCTTATGAATGCTTACAGATGTCTGAAGGATGAGTGTCAAGAAGGGACTAGATTTTTTCCAGCGGTGTCTTGTGATAGGAAGAGGAGCAACAGACACAAAACTTGAAACCAGGAAGTTCCACCTTACCTTGAGGAGAAACCTTTTTGCTGTCAGGGTGCTGGAGCAGGCTGCCCAGAGAGGTTACGGAGACTCCTTCTCTGGAGAGATTCCAAACACACCTTGATGTGTTCCTGTGTGACCTGCCCTTGGTGACCCTGCTCTAGCAGCGGGGGTGGATTCAACGTTATCTCCAGAGATCACTTCCAAACCCTACCGCTCTGATCCCATGACATAACCATACAGTGGCACACAGTTTTATATACTGAAGAACTAACGTCTGGATTACACAAGCCAAAATCCACTAACAAATTGCAATCAGTGTGGAATTACATTTGGATGAGCTCAAGAAGCTAGCTGTACAAGGAAAGCCAATTTTTCAGCCAGTGGAAACACAAAACCATCTCTTACCATTCATGAGGGCATAAGTAAGGATCATTACTGAGTTGTTGAGGAAACTGTTTTCTTCATTGATGACAGTGAGAGTGGCTTTTTTATCTTCTTCTGAGGAATCCTTTGATGTGATCCCAGCCGAGAGATAAATTATGACCATATCAGTATCTTGTATTAGAGAGAGAGCAGAAAGCACATTACATTAAGGCAGTAAATTGGAAATGACAATCTTGGAGGTCTTTTCCAACCTCAGCATTTCTGTGATTCTATAAATTCAGGTGGACAGAGCCTGGCTTACAACCACATATTGCCAACAGCTTCACCTGTGAGAGTCACAGCCTCATCATTTACATCCTTCATTACTAATTTCATTCACACCATTTAACAAACATCTGCTTGATTTGGTGCCTACCAATCACCCAGAAGCACTGTGGCTTGTTTCCCCTAAGCAGGTCTCACAGGCACTTTCTGGTCTGGCTGCAGCCAGAGCAGGAGCACATGATCCCAGCATGCGGCAAAACCTGCTCTAATTCCATGTGCAAGGCTTAACAAAAGGAAAAATCTATTAATTACCTACACTGCATCCCAGAGGAGCACCTGTGACCCCCTGAACCAGTATGGGTGAGAGGCTGACCTGTGGGAAAGTAGTTCTGCAGAGAAGGATCTGGGAGTGCTGGTGAACAAGTGGCCCATGAGCCAGAAATATGCCCTGAAGGCCAAGGTGGCCAATGGTTTCTATCAAGAGTGCGGTCAACAGGATAAGGTTGATTCTCCTCTTGCTCTACTCTGCCCTAGGGAAAGCACACCTAGAGTACTGGGTCCAGTTCTGGGCTCCCCAGTTCAAGAGGGATATGGAACTACTGGAAAAAGTCAAACATTGGGCTACAAAAATGATGAGGGAACTGGAGCATCTCTACGAGGAGGAAAGGCTGAGGCTGTTGAGCCTGGAGAAGAGCAGCCTGAGAGGGGATCTCTTCAATGCTCAGCAAGAGCTAAAGAGTGGGGGCAGGGCTAGAGGATGGGGCCAGCCACAGGAAAATGGGCTATGGGAAGAAAGTGGTACCCAAAAGGTTCCATCTGAACAGGAGGAATAATTTCTTTGCTGTCAGGGTGCTGGAGCCCTGGAGCAGGCTGCCCAGAGAGGTTGTGGAGTCTCATGGTCTGGAGAGATTCCAAACTCAGTTGGTCATTGTCATCCTGGGCAAGCTGCTGTGGGTGCCCCTGCTTTAGCAGGGGAGTTGGACTGGATCATCTCCAGAGATCCCTTCCAACCCCTACTATTCTGTAAATCTGTGACCTGAGTCATTGAGTTCAGTGCAGCTGCTGGAGAACAGCATGGCATGAAAGGTGCCCAATACGTTTGCGTGCTGTATGTTAGAAAGCCAGCACAGTGCTGCCCATCACTGACTCCTGACTGACACTGAACACATTTTTCCAGCTATGTTCTTGGTGAAAAGACCTGCCTCAAACCTCTTGAACACAGACTGAAATCATCTACCTGCTTCATCAGCTTCTATCTCAGCATTAGCAATATGTTATGCCTGAAGACACCTGTAGGGATGGTAGCCCACCATACCACATGGAGCACAGGTTAGTTGGTTATCCACCACCTTGCTTGTGTCATCTAAGGTTCTTTGCTGTGGGCTGGTTTTTTTTTTAAACTAAGTATGAATGCTTTGGATTGTACATTTTGTCATCATGACTTGAAAAGGCTTTCAGTCAGAATTGGCTGAGGCAAGAGATGCTGTTAATTTGGGGAGAATTTCTGCCTTTGATTTTAAGAAGCTAAAAGTAGGGGAGGAGGAACAAACCAACAAAGACAAACACCCTTGCATTAATCAGCTTTGTCTGTAGCTTAAGGAAAATTCTTTCAGTGTTTCCTAGGCTATGGCACAGTTGTTTTACACCACAGAGACATGATCTTGCAATATAAAAGCTTTGCTAGCAGAAGTAACGTAAGATAGTCCTAAGTCTGCATGAAGGACACCTTATCTCCTGCTCAACAGGGCACCTTACCACTCAGTAGCTGATCAACCTGCTCTATTTGATACACTGAATTTCTGAGAGCTGGAAAAAGCCCTCGTGTTCAGTCTACCATTATTAATGAAAAGGTTGCCAAGCTGTGGACCTGGCTGGCCAGGGCAGTGATGGACTCCCTAACCCCAGATGAGTTTCAAAGTTGCGTAGGTGCAGGGCCAAGGGACATGGTTTACTAGTCCTGGAGAAGAGGAGGCTCCGAGGTGACTTTATTGTGGCCTTTCAGTATCTGAAGGGGGTCTACAAAAAAGCTGGGGACTTTTCAGGATATCAGGGAGTGACAGAACTAGGGGAATGGAGCAAAGCTGGAGACAGGTTGGTTCAGAATGGACGTGAGGAGGAAGTTCTTCACCCTGAGAGTGGTGAGACCCTGGAATGGGTTGCTCAGAGAGGCAGTTGAGGCCCCGTCCCTGGAGGTGTTTAAGGCCAGGCTGGATGAGGCTGTGGCCAGCCTGATCTAGGGCAGAGTGTCCCTGCCCACGGCAGGGGGGTTGGAACTGGATGCTCCTTGTGGTCCCTTCCAAGCCTGACTGATTCTATGATGATCTTAAAGGTCTCTTCTAACCAGAAGGACTCTAAGATTCCATGAAGTAAATGCATCTAACACTGCAATTTCATCCCAGCTCTTCACCTAGAGTTTTCTGGGAAAGTTGGTGCTCAGTGGCAGAGATTTGGGATGAAGGTCTGCTGAGCAGGACTGCAGTAAGAACCAGCATAAGGCAGGGAATTCAGACATGTTCAATGGCACAATTCTTGCATCTCATACCATTAGTTCCCTTCTAACTTTCTCAGTGTGAACTCAGGAATGAGGCTGTATCTCAATAGCTTCCCTGACACACCCACACATTGTTCTTCAGGAAGAGGATGTTAGAAAATTAACAGTGAAATGAATGATTTTATTTTTTTAAATATGTTTATTCTTCTTTTCTAAAAAGGTGAAAAGATTATGGACCACAAAATGAGACTTGCTTTATAAACATCCTCTTCTCAAACCTATTGTGTTTCATCCCATGAATTCTGAAATTTGCTGTATATGCGTTAGGCCTTCAAAACCTTTTCCCTCCTGAAGAAAGCCTACATCCACAGCATTTTTGCCTTCTCTTTTAACTCTCTATACTTGTGCCCCAAAATAGTTGGTACAAAACCTAGGAAAAAAAAAAAAATCTGTGTTTGCACATTAGTGTTGAATGTGCCAAAGCCCTCTAATCCTAATGCACAAACAGTGCCAAATAGCAAAGATATGTAAGAGAATTTAGGGGCTGATCTGCAGGAAACAGTTCTGTGGAGAAGGACCTGGGAGTCCTGATATACAAATTAACCATAAGCCAGCAACATGCCCTCGTGGAGTGCATTAAGCAGGTTGAAGGAGGTTCTCTACCTCTACTCTGTCCTAGTAAAGCCACTCCTGGAGTACTAGGTCCAATTCTGGGCTCCAGCTCAAGAGAGTTCAGTGAAGGCTACAAAGTTGCTGAGGGGCCTGAAGCTCTCTGTGAGGAGGAGAGGCTGAGAGCCCTGGGGCTGTTGAGCCTGCGGAAGAGCAGTGTGAGAGGGGAATTGAGCAATGCTCAGCAAGAGATAAAGGGCCTGTGGGTGCAAAAGGATGGGGCCAGACTCTTCTCACTGGAGCCCAGTGACTGGACAAGGGAGACCACACACAAAGTGGAACCCAAGAAGTTCCATCTTGTAGTAGTTTAAAACTAACTACCCTGGTTCTAACAGGAAGAGATATTTCTTTGCTGTCAGGGTGCTGGAGCCCTGGAGCAGGCTGCCAAGAGTTCCACAAGCAGGTTGTGGAATCTCCTTCTCTGGAGAGCTTCCAAATCCAGGTGGCCATTGTGATGCTGGGCAAGCTGCTGTGGGCGTCTCTGCTTTAGCAGGAGGTTGGACTGGAAGATCTTCAGATATGCCTTCCAAACCCTGCCATTCTCTGATTCTGCTATGCCCTAAGACTCTACAGCTGATAGTCTTGGAGTAACTCCTGATGACTAATGCATCTGATCCCAGCCAGCTTCAGCAGCATTGAATTTCTTGAGTTTGTTTTTTCTTTTATAGGAAGTTGCAGCCCTTTCATCATTTTGCCAGAGGATGGTAAATACCTGCCCTTGGCCACCTTATCTTTCAGCTAAACAGTGCACAGGCAGATCAATGTTTCACTGTAGCTATTGCCTAAAAGTCAGAAGTTGGCTGCAACTTCAATAGCAAAAGCAGGGTTTTATAAATCACATGACGAAGGAGCACATTTCCTCCCTCTTTCCAATGCATTTTCACTCCAGGATGTTTCTTTTCCATTGTGTTCTGCTCTGAGCTGGTGCCCTTCAGCACACTGAAGAATTTGCTCTCAACTGGAGCAGGCCCAGAACCAAGCTATGAGATCTGTGCTACATAAACTGACTAAACCATTAGAGATCAAACTGGTTTCTCCACCCTACCACAGCAGTGGCAATGTTACTTAACTCCAGCAAGCACTCAAGAGTACAGCTTCAGGAATTGGCTTTCCACAGCCTCCTGGCAAGCAAACATGCCACTCGATTTCACATCCATCTCTTCTACATCACCACATCCTCGTTAGAAAAACACACAAGAAAACCCCAATCTTGGGATGGGAAGAAGGAAGCCCAGAACAGGCCACAGTTCAGGAGGATATTCTTAGAAGGAAAATTTAGCCAGGCTAACCTCATATTCCATAAAATATACCCCACAATTGGTATTCTCCAAACCCCCTTTCCCTGAGAAGCAAAGGACACATCTGTAGGATTCTAGTGAGGCAGATTATTCACAGACAGGCCTTAGCTTTATGCCAATGAACCTACAGCACCAGTACCCTTCATTTAAAGGACACACACATACACACTGTTGGGAAATAATTCAGCAGTTGGACAACTTAATCCTACAGTTTCACTTTGTAATTCAAAAGGATGTCAGCAAGTGAAATAAACTGAAGGGGGATGGCCACATTCAATGGCTACTTGTGCAGAGTTGCAGATTCAGACTTCTCCAGCTAGAGCAGGCTCAGGACCTGTGCTCAGGACCACACCAAGTCTGGTCTTCAACATCTCCAGGGATGGGGCCTCAACCATACCTCTGGCAACCTGTTTCAGTATTTCACCATTTCCATTGTGAAGGACTTCCTCCTGATGTCCAGTCATAAATCTCCCGTGCTCCAGTTTCAAACCATTGCCCTTCACCCTCTCTCTACAGGTCTTTCTAATCAGTCTTTCCCCAGCCTTCCTGTAGAACCCATTCAAATATCGAAACACAGGTCTAAGGTCTCCCCAGAGCCTTCTCTTCTCCAGGCTAAACGGCCCCAACTCTTTCAGCCTGTCCTTGTCGGAGAGATGCTCCAGACCCCTGACATCTTTGTAGCCCTCCAGATGCTCTAAATACCACTTCATCAAAACGTGTGCTTCCCCCCACCCTCTCTCTCTTGTTTTTTAATATTCAAGACACTCCACTCCTTTGGCCTCAAACAAGCAGACATTTGCAAGCCTCGGGAATAATCCGGATTGCTCAAGCAGGGACTTACTTCCTTGGAGTCTGGTGCCATTGTTGGTATTTCGTATCAGCTGGAAAGCCTTTTGAAATCCCGCCGCATGCTGCGTGGAGCTGTCAGATGACTTTATACTGCTAACGAAGGTGGACATCTTCCTTTTTGTCTCACTAGTGGCAGGAGACAGGAAAGTCTTATAGCACTGATCCAGCGAGCAGGTTCTGACTGTGTCTGCCACGGTTAACACAGAGATCTTGAAAGAGAAGAGACTCTATTGGATTACCTTCCCATTTAGAATTCTTTACGCACCGATACAGAAAACACAATGATAAGCCAGCTGAAGAGATTCCCTGGATTTAAAATGCAATTGTTAAAAGAAAAATGCTCCAGGCATAAATCCATCAAATCTGAAAAGGATTAGACTTATGGTGATTGCAAGAAAAAGAGACTTCAGCCTTTGTTTCTCAGACCAAGTCAGCTTCACTCTGCTCGTATATAATAGTTAATAAACTCTTCTGGGCTGAAGGCTGAGCAAACTGGAGAGAACCAAAAATAGAATCAGCAGAGAACATGTTTAGGAAAGCCTGGAGTGCCTATAGAAAACCAGAGTGCATATTAAAAAATGAAAAGAAAACAGAACAACAAACCCTCTATGAAATTTTTTTTAGCCAAGCTTTGTGTTGCTTTAATGCTTCATTGAAAGCAGGGCAAATTTCCCAGTAGTTTGGATCCTATCAATAAGTTAAGGCACGTAGTGGTACTTTAATAGACACAGACCAGACCTGCCTTATTAAATGAGTGGCATAATTTATTCCAAATTATGACTGATGCAAGACAGTCACAGAATTAAGCAGCAGCTTATACAGCTATACCTGTATAACAGGTTTCCTAACCATTGAGCTACCAACTAATAAATGTCTTACATCTATTTTCTTCATTCTAAGCCTATATTGAGACAAATAATTTTGACACTGACATTTAAGTGCTATTAATTCTGCTGAGCTATTATTTTCCAGTATTAACACACTCTTAAAAGCACAGACGTGTTTTTTCCTGGATTATTAATGAGCAGACTGAAGGCAAATATTATAATCAGCTGTTCTTTAACTTGATTTGGCTGAAACTTAGTTCCTCCTATTAAAACAAACAAACAAAACAACCAACCCAACCCAAAACCAAAACCCAAGCAGAAGGAATAATCAAGGTTGACTGACAGAGAATTACTAGAAGACCATACTGGGGACTGCTTGTGGCGCTACAGAAGCATGTTATGGTTCTAATCTGTACATCCAAAATTACAATTTAAGTGACTTTCTTATTCTCAAGCAAACGCAAAATCCAGATTTCCTCGCCCTTTGCTTTATCCTTTCTTTGTCTGGGAATCTTCCAAACACTAATTATGCTTCAGCTTTCCCCAATATAGCAGCAAAAGAAATAATTTCCATTTTCACAAGAGAAAAAAGACAGCTTCAGAGGCGAAATGAGTTTCTCAAAGCACTCAAGTACTTCAGAAGTTGTCAGGCTCAGAGCACAGTTCTTGTAACTCACAAATTGCACTGAGTTGGAAGGAACCCTCAAAGGTCATCTTGTCCAACCCCCTACAGTCAGCAGGGGCACCTCCAATTAGATCAGACTGCCCAGGGCCACATCACACCTGATCTTGAATGTCTCCAGGGACAGGGCCATAGATCAAGTTGCTCAGAGCCCCCATCAAGCCTAATCTTGAATGTCTGCAGTGATTTGGTCTCCACTACCTCCCTGGGCAATGTGTTCCAGAGTTCCACCACTCTCACAGTAAAGAGCTTCTTCCTAATATCCTTCCAGTCTAAATCTGCTCTGCTTCAGTTTCAAACCACTGTCCCTTGTCCTATTGCTACATGTTCTTGTAAACTGTACTTCCTAGCTTTCCTGTACCAGAAGGCTGCTCTAAGTTCTCCCTGGATCCTTCTCTTCTCCAGGCTGAACTACCTCATCTCTTTCAGCCTGTTTTCATAGGAGAGGGAGGTGCTCCAGGCCTCTGATAATCTTTGTGGCCCTTCCCTAGACCCGCTACAGCTGGTCCACGTCCTTCTTATTATGAGGGCCTCAGAGCTGGACACAGTACTCCAGGTGAGATCTCACCAGAGCTGCAGCATCTAAGTACCAATACCATTCCTGGTTACACTGCTGACCATCAACTAAAGACTCACCCAAGATGAAGAGCCTTTAAAGGTCACTCAGAAACAAGATTTTGCCTTAAATCAGTGGTTTTGGGTTTTTTTGCCTGGAGATCCCCAGGTGTTTCCCCTGAAGTAATACAGGTTTCCAAATGTTGAGTCCAAGTCTTCCTCACTCATCTGTAGGCCACAGATCCCCACGAGTCCACAGACCATAAGTTAAAAACATCACTGCGGATGACAACTGAGAACACTGAGAATGGCTAAAACCAATGAAAACATGCTGGGAGAAACTTTACCTTGTCATGTTCATCTATAGAGCTCAGAATGACCTGAGCAGCATCTCTGGCAATCTGAAGTTGTGTCTCCGTGACCGAAGCCCCATGGTCCACAATGACAACAATATGCTTGGACTGTGGTCGAACAGTAGAAACATAAACAGGCCTAAAGGAGAACAAAGCCCAAACCACTGTCATGAGTCATCTTGTCATTTCCACTCAAGCATTTACAAGTGAAAACAGTCAAGAATCAAAAACACTCCAGAAAGAAACAATGAGTTGTAATAGGAATTTTTGCCTTCATGAAAGCTTCTGCTAAGAAAGACCAGCTGAGAAGATACAGAGAAGGTCCTCGCATTCCCTCTCTTCCTGATCATTTAACCCAGATCAGGTATCAGATCCTTCTCCCTCTGGCACAGCAACCACTTGCAGCTAGGAATAAAGAATTCTGCTGACACAACAGCAGCGGTTGGGATTGCTGTTTGCAGCAGCTGACATCAAGCTTTGGATTAAGTGTTGATGGGCAAGAAAAGTCTCACAATGAATGCTGAGTGCTGGGAACCTCACTCATATGTAAAATTCAGTGCACTGGTGGGGTTTTGCTGGTACATGACATGTATAAACCTGCGCAACCGTGAAAGGTTGCATTAGCATAGAGTGTTTGGTTTATTTTAATAAGGAAAGGCTTCTGCCTAAGAAGGATTTTCTCTTGGTGCCCTGGGTCTGCACAGTTTTAAGCCCCATGGCCAGTCTGAGTTAACTCCAGCAAAAGCTCTTGGTGCTGTCATGTGTTTGTCTGTGCTAACACCAAAACGCCTGTTTTGAGTGAAGATCAAGCTCAGTGTTGTGAGACGTATGTGAAAGATTCCACAAGCTCTCATGCCAAGGTTTCAATGTGGAAGACATTCAGAAGCATAAAAAAAAAAAATTAGACAGGAAAAAAAACAAACCCAGAGAGGTTGTGAAGTTCCCTTCTCCAGGGCCTTTCAAGATCTGTCTGAGTGTGCTCCTGTGTGACCTGTTCTAGGTAATCCAGCTCTGGCATGGGGGTTGGATTGGATGATTTAATGGATCTAGTGGATTGAAATTTGAGGTAGTTAGACTGGAGATTGGGAAGAAATTCTTTGCAGTAAGGCTGGTGAGACCCTGGAATAGGTTGCTCAGGGAAGCTTTGAATGCTCCTTCCCTGGAGGTGTTCAAGGCTAGGCTGGATGAAGCCTTGAGCAACCTGGTCTAGTGGAAGGTGTCCCTGCCCATGGCAGGGGGGATGGAACTAGATGATCTTTCAGGTCCCTTCCAACCCAAACCATTTTGTGAATCTATCAATCTTCAGAGGTCCCTTCCAACTCTTCTAAACCTCCTACGAGGATTCTTCCCCTCTCTAGTCTAGACCCAAAAGCAGTTACAGTCCAGTGTCAAGTTTGGGGATATAAATTTTATTATATCAAAGGCAACCAGAGAAATCTTATTAAGAGTGAAAGAAATGCAGAAGACCTTAGACAAGGCACTGCAATAAACTGGCACAAATCAGATCTTAACTGTAAAACAGCCTGCAGCCCCACATCGGTATTAATACCTAGGAACCTAAATAGGGCCTTTGATCTTCAAAGAGCTGAAGTATTAACTAATTAATCCATCCAAACCATCCTCTGAAGTAAATATTAGCCAAAAGATATCCTTTATTTATCCATGGAGATTCTGCAACCCAGACTAAGTGATGCAGATAAAACCAGCAACGGTTTAGTGACATAATTCTGATCAAGAGTGGGGTATGCCCAGCTCTCACATCTTTAGACCACACCTTTCCAAGACCACAGAAAACTTAATCAAGCCCATACGCTTCATGCTTTGATGACACACAGAAGATATCATCTGTCAACATCTGATTGCTTAACACTGACAGGTAACCAAAGCACTTCTGCGCACTCAGCTATGGGAAAGGTACCTGGATGGGCTGATACTTCCTCTGCAAAGATTAACTGGGACAATTAGCTAATGTGGCATCAGAGACACCAAAGCCACTTTCATACGAGACTCCACTCTTGACTCTTCATCAGGCCCCCAGCACTGACAGAAATACTGCACTGCAATTACTTTGCCTCAAGCCCGTGGAATAAAAATATTCCCCTCTGCAGCAAAATCCTGTCACCATTTGATTGGGTTTTTTCTACTATAAAAGGAAAGTTTCCACTGCTACTGCTCCCAAACTATTCATGGTGTTCCCCTTGAACCCTCACTAGAGACCAGAAAAAATGCTCCTACCTATGGCCTTTCCAGTCTCCCATCCTTCACCGCTCTTCCCAAAGCCAAATCAGTGGAATGCTTGTTCATTTCTTTGTTAACACAGGTCAAGAAGGAGTCAGATATGTCCAATTCTGCCTATGGGCTGACCTATGATTCACAAGTTCCTGCTACTAACAGTTTATTTGATTTGAGAGAGGTGAGCAACCTGGATGTGATTTTGTTTTACTTCAAAGTTGCTTAAAAAGTGAAACCTGGTGCTTCAAAAACAACAAATGTAAGGAAACCCAAGGGGCTCCACTAAAGGTTACTCACAAATGTTGTTACACTGGCTAAGCACAAAGCTGAAATGAAATCAAGGCTTGAGGAATCCAGCTTGAGTGCTTTGTCCCAGGACTTTGGAAGGAGACAAATCCTACCTGCTGCGGTGTTCATAGCTGCCTTTGCACCGGAACTTATGGGCTGGGAACACAGTGAAGATGCCTTCTTCTGAACTGAAATACTGCCATTTAATTCCTGGGTTGGACTTGAGATTATCTGCAAGAACTAAAGGTTGGAGAGAAAAAAATGACAAAGGAAGCAGAGTTACAAACTTGGTGGAATGTTTATTCCAGAGCTCTCTCATATAAAAATAACCAGGATCCCAACATGAAACACAAGCAGCTCTGTTTGAGGACTGAGAGAGCTTCAGGTCTAATTTGCAAACTGATAGAAACTTAGCACTGGGTTTTACAGATAGTGTTTACTATGTGGTGGCAATTCCTGAATTTCTGAAGTACAAATATTCTTGGCTTGGACCAGCAACAGTGCAGCCAGCACAACTATGGTGCTGATCATCTCCCTGCACTCAGCACTGCTCAGGCTACATCCTGAATACTGGGTTCAGTTTTGGGCTCCTCGCTACAAGAAGGATGCTGAGGTGTTGGGAGTGGGTCCAGAAAAGGGCACCAAAGCTGGTGGACAGTGTAGAGCACAGGTCTTGTGAGTTAAGGAAACTAGAGTGGTTCAGCCTGGAGAAAAAGAGGCTGAGGGGAGACCTTCCAGCTCTCTACAAATCCCTGAGACTATGCGGAAGCCAGGTAGGGGTTGGTCTCACTAGCAAGTCATAGGATAAGAGGAAACAGCCTCAAGTTGCACCAGGGGATGTTTAGGTTGAAGATAAGGAACAATTTCTTCCCCAAAAGGGTTGTCAACACCTGTCCCAGACTGCTCAGGACAATGGTGGAGTCCCCATGGGGTCTTACCAAGTTAAAATACACTTTAAAATAAAGGCATTTCTTTGCCATTTTTCATTTCATGTTCTTTGATCACAAAACCAGGCGCAAGTGGAGAGCTCTGATTCAAAGTGCTTCACATTTTGCTGAGCAATTTACTTTTGTCATTTCCCTTGAGACACTGAAAATAGGCCAGTTCCATCTCCTGGATCTTGTTCATTATCAAATACACCAAATATTTAGGTTGGAAATCACTACAGGGCACATTTCAAACCTCAGCCAGTCATTCTGCAACAAAATACTCACACAGAGTACAGCTGAAGTTCAACATCCTCAACAGTTTAGCACTTACTCAAGTTTCCCAGCCTGGCTGTGGCCACCATGTTCTCTCCACACTCAACTCAGTGTAATTACCATGAAAATAAAACATTCTTTTAGGGTTTCCCGCCCCCATTTTAGCAAACTTATTTCCACAGTGCCTAAAAGGCCCACTGGAAGCCCTGGGTGTACCCTGCTTGACTCTGTAGAAAGACGCAACTTTGAAGAATTTGGTGCCTCAGTGTAAGGAACAAGAAACAAGAGACCTGAAGTGGTTGATGAGGGTTTTCCCACCTCTCACTTTCTCATCCTTCTCTAAAAACATATTAATTCAAGTCCAACAAAGCTGCCAAACCTTGTTTCTTTCTCTCCCCTGTGCAAGGGCAGTATCAGCCTGGTGATGCTCTTGTTGAGCAGGAATCTTTTATCTCATGAATTTTCCCACTTTCAAAGAAAGCAAAAGATGTCAAACAAATACATGAATACTGTTTGTTGTACTCAAACTCCCCCCAAGTTCTCTTAAATGCTTGTTTTGCTTTTGGTGATGGTACCCATCTAGCAGGGTTTTTTGGGTGACAATGGTTTCTGCATAGCAGGGACGAAAAGCAACCTCATATGTCATAACATTAAGGTATCAGGGAAAGTATTAGGCAAAAATTAGGTCTAATTAAACCCAAACTAAACCTAACCCACATAGAGCTACTATAGCTAGAGCTACCCAAAATTCCTCTCCTTGTCTCTCTGAACGTGGCACTGTGGAGGCCATACTTTGAATACTGGGCTCACTTTTGCACCTCTCACTACAAGAAAGACATTGAGGTCCTGAAGTAAGTCCAGAGAAGGGCAACAAAGCTGGTGAAGGATCTGAAGGACAAGCCTGGAAAGAAACAGCTGGGGAAACTGGGGTTATTAAGCCTGGAGAAAAGGAGGCTGAGAGGAGACTTCATTACTCTCTCAACTCCCTGAAAGGTTGGAGTCGGGTGGGGGTTGGTCTCTCCCCACAATGAACAATCGACAGGAATAGTGAAAATGGCCTCAAGTTGCACCAGGGGAGGTTTAGGTCGATCATGCGGAACAATTTCTTCCTCAAAAGGACTGTTAAGGCCTGTCCCAGGCTGCCCAGGACAGTGGTGGAGTCCCTACCCCAGAAGGCATTTGAAAGCCATGGAGATACGGTGCTGAGGGACATGGGTTAGTGTTGACCTGGCAGGGCTGGGTTAACAGTTTGGACGTGATGATCTTAAAGGTCTCTTTGAACCAAAATGACTCTGTGCTTCTGATTAATTTCTTTTTAAGAACAACAACCAACACTATCCATCCTACTGCACAGAAAACCCCAAAAACCCAAACACTTAGGAAAAGCTACTAACCAGGTCACCAAAGGCCAGGCACACCACCACTGTGCAGCAGAGGAGCTGCAATGTGCAGGTTACTCCTGATTTCCCTGACTGTCAAGGGGCCAGAAGAGAATCTCAGAGCCGTATCATGTGGTGGGTGTAATGCAGCAAATTAGCAAATTACTCTTCAATTTGCTGGTTATTTGTTTAGGCACAGAACACCAATGGAAGAGTCTATCACACACGCTGAGACTTTCTTCTGGACAACAGTTTGTCCAGTGTGACCACCATGCCTGATCTGCTGGTTCCTATGGTTGCCCTGTCTCACAGGTATAGAGGGACACAAGACTACCAAACATTTTTATGTCTAGCCACCAAGATTACACAGTTCTGTGGGCGCTCTATGGCAATTGTTTCCTTGTGTTTCATATAAAGAAGCTTAATTTGTAGCATTTATTGTTTTGGAATGGGTTAAAGAACACAAAAAAATGTATTTTCTAATCAGACAACTGAATGTTTGATTAAGGCCAGGATGAAGTAACTTGTCCAGTTTAACTTCACCTACAGCCTTAAAAACCTAAAGAGTTTACAATTAAAAGTGTTTTATTAAAAATCACTGCAATATCAAAGATAAACTTCTCCTTTCCACAAGGTCATAACTGGTACTTATTTCCCCATGATCTAGATTTTAAAATGTTCATCTTTCCCATAGAACAGCTGGGTTTGAACCTCAAACAAACTCCTTACAGCCTCCTTGGTGCCTTTTTTTGCTTTTCCTCCTTTCCAGAGACTTCTGCTCATATTTTCCTTCTGCTAGTGCATGACCTCAGTAACACCTTCCCCAGAGACTACCAATTTTATCATAACTCTGCTTCCCCCCCCCCCCTTTTTTTTTTATTTTTCCTCTGGCCACAGCAGACAATATCACAGCAGATAAAGTGAAGAAGTATGTATTTTCTCTGCCATGGCTTGAGTGCACTTATTTTCCATCCACTGAAGCTGTAAGAATGCCTTGCAGATATTTCCTCATTTCTTGGCCCCTGCCAGGACACTCTGTAGATGCGATGCTTGTTTTTAGCCCAGCCTCACTTACTCCAAACTTTCCACTCCCTCAGCTGCCTGTGCTTTATTCACACCTCCTCCTTCCAGCAAAGCCAACCTATGGATGGCTTCCACAATCAAAAGACTCAAAAAACCAAACAAAAAACCCCAAAAAACTGTAAAAGAAGCTGCCTGCCTAGCCTATAGCTAAAGGTTAAATCCATCCAAATTACTCTCCTGGGCAGCCCCAGCAGAGATGTTTGCTGGGCATCTCATTGCTACTCACTTTCTAGGCTCCATATGCTTGACTTGTGGATCTCATTTTAACTCAAAACAATTTCCTTTTTTCACATTCAAGTGATTTTTTTCAAGTGTAAGAAGGCACTCAACTCCCTGTTCTGATACCAGTTAGAGAACTAACAGCATCCTGTGCTGGTCCCCAGCACTGTGGCCAGTAGATGGAGGAATGGGATTCTGCCCTTCTAACTCTGCTGAGACTCCAGCTTTGGGGTCTTCAGCACAGCAGAGACATAGATCAGTTGGAGCAGGGCCAGAGGAGGCCACAGCAACGATGGGAGAGCTGAAAGCCCTCTGCTGTGAGACTAAGTAGAGAGTTGGGGTTAGCTCAGCATGGAGAAAAGAAGGCTCCAGAGAGAATTCTCCTGAAGGGGCTACAGGAGAACCAGGGAGGGACTTTTAACAAAAGCATGGGTGACAGGACAAGGGGCAATGGCTACAAACCGGAAGAAGCTGAATTTAGATCATACATTAGGAAGAAACTCTTCCCCATGAAGGTGGTGAGGCACTGGAATGGGTTGCCCAGAGTTGTGGAGTCACCAAGTCTGGAAGTGTTCAAAGCCAGGCTGGATGGGGCCTTGAGAAACTTGGTCTTGTAGGAGGTGTTTCTATCCATAGCAGGGGGTTGGAACTATCTGATGTTCAAGGTCCCAAACCATTCTATGATTCTACAAAATTCCAAAGCAATTTATGTTACTTGGCACATGCAGTGACTCTCCTTTTCTGAAATGAGCATCGCCACTAAACAAAGACCCAGCCTTGATATCACACTGCTTGGAAGAAGCCAAGAGTCCAAGTCTTACAAACACAGAAATCTCAGTAGTCTCCCTTAATTCCAGACAGAAATAGCCAGCTAGGAGCTGCCCATGAGCTAGCATTGCCAAGCCACTCTGAAACCTTGCAACGCAGCACCACATGACCCCAAATTCTGCTGCAGGCAGAAAACCATTGGGAAGTATTAGCATGAGAGTATTTGAAAGAATCATTCTCTCTAATTATAAATCTCTCACATGGCAAAAAGGACTTTTAGAAAGCAAGCCCTATGTGCTAGAGTTTATAAAACTTCAAAGGGAATGCGGTATGATAACACTTAACACTTCTAGATACCACTTTCCATCTTCAAAGCGTAGTCAAATCGTTAACTAATTAATCTTCAAAAGCAGAGCACAAACAGTCAGGGGGAAAAAAAAAACTACTGAACATAATTGCTCATTATAAAAGAGCTTCTTAAAGTCCTCTTCTTTAACATTGCATTTACTGAGCTGTGGACCTCATGGTTCTCACCCCACACAAAAAGCAAAGTTTAATTCTCTGTGCAACACACACTAACAGTTCTCTTCTGACAAATACCTCCTCCATCAAAAAGAACCATCATGAAGATCCTTTAGTGCTCCCCAGAAATAACAGCAGCAAGTGAATGGGTTTATTTGACACAGGAAGACATTCTCTTAACTCTCCAGCCCTTCAAATGCAGTCCAGGATTTTCTGAGTCAAACTGTATTCTGGCTCAGGCATTTGCTCCACAAAGAAAAGGCTCTGCAGCTCCAAACCGATTAAAATTCTGCTGGTGGCACGAGCCAGGATGGAGTCCAGCTCGCTCCTTGAGAGACCTTTTGACTCTGGAGGGGAAAGAAGGAAAAAACCAAAAACCTTTCCTTTTAAGGAACGAGCCCAGCTTCCTTCATTAAAATGGTTTGGAATAGGGCAATTAACTCTTCTGCCCAAATACTTCCTCCGGTACCTGAAGGGGACCTACAAGAAAGCTGGGGAGGGACTTTTTACAAGGGCTTGCAGTAATAGGATAAGGGGCAATGGATTGAAGCTGAAGGAGGTGAGATTTAGATTGGAGATTAGAAAGAAATTCTTTACAGGGAGGGTAGCAAGACACTGGAATAGGTTACCCAGGGAAGCTGTGCATGTCCCCCTCCTTGAGGTGCTCAAGACCAGAGCCTTGAGCAATCTGTTCTAGTGGGAGGTGTCCCTGCCTATGGCAGGGTGGGGTTGAAACTACATGATCCTGAAAGTCACTTCCAACCCATTCTATGATTTTAACTCACCCTAACTATCGAAGTTCAGCAATATAAGGAACATGAGCAAGGCACTCCTTATTTTGAATTATCAACACCTCAAAGAAGGCACAGACAGAATTTATTGAGCAACCTGGTACCATCTCTGCCTATTGCTGGGGAACAGCATTCTGCTAAAGCTGCCTGAGTCAGAACAGACATTTTGGCACTTTGAAAGATGAGAAGAAGTAAGATTTACTTGTTCCTTGTTTACTTAAGAAGAAAAAAAGACCAGAGGAATCTGATAACATAATGCACTGGCTCTGGATAAGATTTTGTCATCTAATACATAAAGATCTATTCATACCAGTGAGGACGGATCTCTTAATCTAACTAACCAAAAGCTGTGATTCTATCAGAAGAATAAAGGCTCTTTCCTTATCTAGTTTGTAGTAATAGCTAAAAGTAATCCAAATGGAAAACTCAAACTACAATAAAACAAACCTTTTCTAAGACACTAAAAAAATGAAGTCATTCAATATCCAGAGAGCAAAAAAGCATTATTTTTAAGGATTGTTCTTTCTTCTGCCTCTCTTCCCTAAAATGAATGCTTATTTGCTCTATTACCATGCTCCAAAAGAACGCTGCCAAAAAAGCCCTGCATTTCCCAAAGCTCATGAGCTGCAAGTACTAGTTCTTAACACAACGTTCAGACTAGAAGCTGAGGTGGTTTTCCACACTGGGGGCTCTCCCAGGCTCTGCTCCTGTGGCTTGCCCAGAGTCTGCAGTGAGAATTCCCTTCCCTTCCAACACCTACAACCTCACCACTCTGATCCCACTTTCTTACCCTATGTGCAGAACAGGCCAAGAGCAACATCTAAAACACTTGAGACTGAGTCTGAACTGAGCAGAGCTTAAATTTATGTTTTCCTGAGAGCTTTGTATAGGCTGGATCATTTTAGCTGCCAAACTCATGCAAGAAAAAGGATACACTCATGGGATTTATTTTTGTATGTGTAAAGACTGAAATGATCAACCCAACCCATTCAGGAACATGACCTGAGTGATGGACAGGCCAGGCTGATTATGGAAACTGTGAGCAAAATGGTGTTCTTGAGCTCCTGCTTCTCGGCTGGAGGAGGAGAGGGATTTCAAACCCTTGAGATGTCCCAACTGGGGAACGGTCTCGCACAAAAGGCTTTTAAAGATTGTCTCAGGGAACTGGAGTTTAGCCTGGAGAAAAGGAGACTAAGGGGAGAGCTTCCAGCTCTCAACAACTCCCCGAAAAGAAGCTGGAGCCAGGTAGGGGTTAGTCTCTTCTCCCAAGGAACAAGAGACAGGACAAGGGGAAATAGCCTCAAGTTATGTCAGGAGAGGTTCAGGTTGGACATTAGGAGACATCTTCCCCATAAGGNAGTGCAGAGCAAAGTGACTTTATCTAATGTTTTGCTTTTCCTTTCTACACATCTCAGCAAGGCTGTGAGCAAAGTAGACATCACCATTGTTTTCATTTCTCAGCCTATTATCTAGTTCTTCTCACCAAAACATTCTAGCTAGCTTCAAACTAGCACAGGAAGACAAGGCCTGGCCCAGGCTGCTCAAAGTAGTGGTGGAGTCCTCATTCCTGGGTGGGGGGTGGTGTCAAAATGCTGTGGAGATGTGGTGCTGAGGGACACAGTTTAGTGGTGATCTAGCAGTGCTGGGTTAATGATTGGACTCGATGATCTTGAAGTTCTCTTCCAACCAAGACAATACTAAGAGATTCATGCACTCAGGGTCCTCCCCAAGCTGCATTCAATGGGAAAGACAATGGGACATAACTTTTGGGAAGTTGTGGCTCCTGCCTCTACAACCAAAGAAGCAAAGCAAGGCAGCAGAGGAAAAAAAAAATTAAAACACTCAGATGTGAGAACCAGCAATTCTCAGGCTTTTTGAGAGCAGAAAAAGAACTCAGGCTGAACACAAAGTGTGACAGATACTCCTGGCTAGATCTACATGAGGACATTTTCAAGAGACGTACAAAAAATATGAGCTTAGAGGAACTTTGCTCTTGTTTGATCTTTATCCTCTTACAAAGGTGGTTCTGGTTTAGCGCTGTGAATACAGACAATGATTTATGGAGAAACGGCCCTGTGCAAAGTGCTCCTGCCTCAGCATATGGTCTAAGGTAAGTGGTTTCACAGAACTAGGTCACTGTAGAAATAAGACAGATGACACTAAGGAAGAGATTCTAAAAACCATTCCTATCTCGACAGCCCTGTCCACATCCATAAAGATGCTAGTGCACTGAGAAACTTCCATCCTTCTGGCCAAAAGTGCTTCCCAGTCTGTTTACATTCCCAGTCTGTCTCAAGCTAACTTATGTCCCAGAGCATGAACTCCTCTGGGCAGAGACTGGCTTTTGGCACAAGTGGTCATGGCCCGTGTAGCAAGAGCTACAGACACCACCATCACAATACCTTCCACCCACAAAAACAAACAGCTAGCCTCCTGCCCCTAAACCTTCCCACATCCAGTTTATTCCAAACCCCAAATACTGCTGCAGTGAATCAGGGAAAGTGCTTTGGACGTGGGTGATGTCCAGCTTCACAGCAGCATTATTCTGCTCCCCACTCCTGGCAGCAGCCCTTCCCTGAAGCAACAGCAGCCTCCTGTTCTGTGGCCGAGGCGGTGCAGCTCATGTGGCTTAGATGTTCTCAAGTGAGGACCAGGGAAGGGAAGGTGGGAAGCATCATCTCACAGACTTTCAAATAATTTTCACAAGGAAGTGAAGACTGAGGGCATTGCTTGTAGCTCACTGACAGAGAACCTGACCGCTTTTCTCACAAAATCATAGAAGCGTTAAGGTTGGCAGAGACCTTTAAGATCATCGAGTCCAATCATAACCCAGCTACCGTAGCCACTGAACTATATCCTGGAGCACCACTTCTACAGGCTTCTTGAACATCTCCAGGGATGGTAACTCCATCACCTCCCTGGGCATCCTGTTCCAATGCCTGACCACTCTTGCAAGAAAGAAATTGTTCCTAATATTGACCCTAAACCTCCCCTGGCACAATTTAAGACCTTTTCCTCTCATCCTGTTACCAGTTACTTTCACTAGGTATGTAGCCAGTATCAACTCCAGTTCCTCAAATAAACCTATTTCCATCTCATTTTTCTGCATCAATCCACTCCTTCCATTTAATTTCTCTCTTAGAGGCATTTTCTCACTGATAAAAAACTGCCCCCAAAGGCTGTGTTTCTGAAAGCTGCCAAAAGGAAAGACAGAGGAGAGTCTGCTGTCAATCAGTCCTGAAGCACATCCCTGTTCTTACCATCACTCCAATTCCCTCTTCTCTTCTGCTGCCCTTTACTGCCAAAGTCATTTTTGAAGGCACTCCTTTCATCAGGAAGCTTTCAAGCCAGAGGCAAGGGAAGAGGAGATGCTCAAGAGTTCCTGTCAAGCCAGGACAGTGAGAAGCTTGAACGTGCTCTTACTTTGTTTCTGTGAGAATTCAAACCAGAAACGTTTATGGGAAATTACAGTTTATTTGTTCATCACCACTCAAGAAGAGAAAAATATTTCTTCAGGTTTCTTCCACCCATCTTTTGCAGCAGTAAAAGGATTATTCTTTTTTTACTTACATAAAAAAAAAAAAATCAAGTTGTTTATTCAAGGCTTCGCTTTTCCAACAGTGCCTGAAAATTTGCTTTCAAAATTATTTTAAAACAACTGAATGTGATTTTAAGCATTATAAACATTGGCTGGGTTTTTCTTTAACAAAGGGATAGTTTCTGAGCAAAACAAAGCCCAGCAAATCCCAGAAAGTGAAGAAAGACTGCTTATCTTTAGGATGGAAAACACCACACAAATTATGGTGATGTGATGTATGTCAGGAAATGAGCTTGGCTGGCCAGCACCTGCATTCAAGATGTGGTATACTGTGGATGAGATGGAAAAGAACCTACAGGGACTGTTCAGGAGGGTTTGAAATACCTCCAGAGAAGCAGACTCTAAAACCTCTCTGGGTAGCTTGCCCTAGAGCTCTGGGACTCTCACAGCAAAGAAATTTTTACCCATCACAGTATCACAGTATCACCAAGGTTGGAAGAGACCTCACAGATCATCAAGTCCAACCTGTTACCACAGAGCTCAAGGCTAGACCATGGCACCAAGTGCCACGTCCAACCTTGCCTTGAACAGCTCCAGGGACGGCGACTCCACCACCTCCCTGGGCAGCCCATTCCAGTAGCCAATGACTCTCTCAGTGAAGAACTTTCTCCTCACCTCGAGCCTAAACTTCACCCGGTGCAGCCTGAGGCTGTGCCCTCTCGTTCTGGCGCTGGCCAGAGAAGAGAGCAACCTCCCTCTGGCCACAACCACCCCTCAGGTAGTTGTAGACAGCAATAAGGTCACCCTTGAGCCTCCTCTTCTCCAGGCTAAACAATCCCAGCTCCCTCAGCCTCTCCTCATAGGGCTTGTGCTGGAGGCCTCTCACCAGCCTCGTCGCCCTTCTCTGGACACGCTCAAGCATCTCAATGTCCCTTCTAAACTGGGGGGCCCAGAACTGAACACAGTACTCAAGGTGTGGTCTAACCAGTGCAGAGTACAGGGGCAGAATGACCTCCCTGCTCCTGCTGACCACACCATTCCTGATGCAGGCCAGGATGCCATTGGCTCTCTTGGCCACCTGGGCACACTGCTGGCTCATGTTCAGGCGGGTATCAATCAGCACCCCCAGATCCCTCTCTGTCTGGCTGCTCTCCAGCCACTCTGACCCCAGCCTAACCCATGTTCAGATGGAACCTCTTGGGTTCCAGATTGTGCCCATCACCCCTTGCTCTGTTGCTGGGCAACACCGAGTGAGACCACAGGCTCCTTTGATTTTGGTTTTTGTTTTTAGGTGATATCAGAAAACCAGGAAGCAGAGCTTTAAGGTTCACAACAAGAGAAAAGATTGAAGTTCTTGCATCCTATTTGTTTCAAGGTATTGTACTCAGGGAGGTGGCAGAGTCACTGTTCAAGAAACATGTGGACATGGCAACTGGGAACATTGTTTAATGGCCGTGGTGCTCTTAGGCCGCGGGTTGAATTTGATCTTGAAGGCCTTTTCCACACAAAACAGTTCCATGTCTAAGACACGCAAATACTGCATGGTAAGGGTAGATCTGTGAGTGTCTGCCCCTTCATCAGTCAAGTTACCAAAAATAATTAGCATTTCATTACAAAAGACACATGAAAATTAAAATAATAAACACAAATTCGCTCCAGTCTGCATTAGGTAAGTAACTAAGTTCTAAAAACAAACCCCCAAAACTCAGGCTAAATGAAATCCACAACCAAACAGTGTTCTCTAATCCACAACTTGAAGCCATTATGAGGCAAAACAAGGCTAAAATAATCATTAAGTTGAAAAGAGAGATGGAACATCTGGACGAAACTAGGGCTGAAAAAGACCACCTGAAATCCATGTATTAACTCAAGTCAAAGAAAACCTTGCTGCACCGGAGGAGCCAAATCTGAATTTCTCAGGGATAAGTCAGATGCGTTTTGGTTCTAAGCATATTTCTAGCTCTTTAAGCGTGTCAAGCAAATGCACTGACTGTCAAGATGGAAATGCCCTGACAAGACAAAGAGAGGAAATATTTTCGGACGTCCTTATGTTGGTAGCTTTTGCATATCACTGCAAACAGCCTCACAGCAGCTGAACTCAGCTAAGAAGATCAGAGAAACTTCTTTGCACGGTCCCTTCAGCAGCTGACACTGCTCATGCCAAAGCAGACAGGCCTAGGAAGGAAAGTGCCTTGGTATATATATTAAAAAAAAAAGGAGAAATAGGAAGTGCATAAACCACAACAAAATTATTCATGGTAAGCTGCAATAAAATCTTCCTGACATTTCCATGAAGTACTTAGACTAAGGGCATTACTTTAGGTATCATCTTTCAATCACAAAATCTCAAATTAAGAGCAGTGTGTGACAGTTGCAAGGAGAAATAAAAGCTGGTTGCTATGGTGATCAATGCTAATTCTCTGTGCCAAGGAAATGGTGAAGCCTAATGGAAAAAAAAAACAAAACATAACACTTAAGGAAAAAAAAACCCAAAGTGCTGCTTACCAGAATTTAAGTCACGTCCAGGATTGAAGGCTCTGCTGTTGACTGTGGTAGACAGTCTATCGCAGCTGATAGTCCTCGAAACGTTGGTGTTGAAATTGCCATCGAATCTGAAATGACAACAGCAGGGTTAGCACTCTGACATCACCCCCTAAGCTCTGCCCAGCAGGCAGAGTGCAAACTAGTGGTGGGATATTTTAGTGGAAAAGAATGATTTCACACAATGAGTTAGTGTCTCGGTTCTGTTTTGGATTTCCCAGAGACTCAAATATAGTTACTAGAACCAATAACAATTTGTGGGATGCCCTTTCCTCTTCCCCCTTCTTTCCCAAAGCAAAGGAATTAGATGTGGAGAGGCAAAAGGTAAGCACACCCAAATAAGTAATCTCACTGTGATTTGGAAATTAAAAGAAGAAAAGTTTAACAATAAATAAAAGGTATATGAGGTAGGGAAGTTACAAAGATATAGGGAAGAGATGACAGGGTACAAAACAGATTTGATGGCAGTGGGTTTGTCCACCTCATGGGTGCTGGCCACGTGGTGAAACAAAGAGCAGTAGGAAACAGGAATGGTGATGCTGGTAAGCAGGGCGACAGGGGAGAGAGAGTGAAAACAAAAAGTCCCTCTGCTTTTATGGATCGTAGATGGGAAGTGGGAGTGGGCTAACTATCACACCTGGTAGTGTTCAGACCCATGTCCGGGGAGGGGTCAAAGACCACCTGGGGTCAGGTTCAAGACCACTCCCCAGGTGGGTTAATCCTTTACAGTTAGGTTGGAAAGAACCTTAAAGATCATCTAGTTCCAACCCACCTGCCATGGGCAGGGACAGTTTCCACTAGACAACATTGTTCAAGGCTCCATCCAACCTGACTTTGAACACTTCTAGGCTTGGAGCCTCCACAACACCTCTGGGCAGCCTGTTCCCTCATGGGCAAGAATTTCTTCCTAATATCTAATCTAAACCAAGGTTCTTCCAATCTGAAGCCATCACCCCTTCATCCTCTCACTCCATGCCTTGGTAAGAAGTCCCTCTCCAGCTCTCCTGTAGATACCTTTCAAATCTTGGAAGGCTGCTCTAAGGTCTCCTCAGAGCCTTCTCTTCTCCAGGCTGAACAACCCCAACTCTCTCAGCCTGTCCTTGTAGAAGAGATGCTCCAGCCTTCTTATCATCCTTGTGGCCCTCTCTGAACCCATCCTACAAGCTCCATGTCCTTCTTGTGTTGGGGGCTCCAAAGCTGGACACAATACTCGACGTGAGGCCTCACCAGAACAGAAACTCCAATTTTTATACATATTTGAAAGGTCCAAGAAAACTGAGAAAGATAAAACTCTGGGTGGTGAGCTCCTCAAGGCTGGATCACATCTATTCTCTATAATGGTATGCTGCATTTTCCCCCACAATATTCCTTGGAATACCGGATCATAACTGTGTGCTCTTTCATCTGAATTTAAACACTAGATGTTCCAGCCTAGTATCCAGCATGCCATCAGGAACTGTCTCCTCCTGTTGCTGAAACAAACCTTTCTTGCTGCAGACTTTCACCAGCACTATTGTTTATTTCACCTTTCACTTTCAAAAACTTTATTCCAAGTGTCCTGAAAGAAGAGGATTTCCTCTTCATGTTTTTATGAAAAAGACCTAACACAGCAATTGCAAACCTGCTTTCCAGACCAAAACCTGGGGATTTACATTCCAAACAAGGAAGGAACATGACAGCCTGAAGGTCTGTTACATTTTGGTTAGGTTAAGTAATTCAAATACATTCATAACTGTATTGCAGGAAATATTCACATGCGTAGACTTCTAATGATGATAAAATAGAATTAAACTATCATAAAATTTAAAAGGGGTTTAAATGGTTAAAAGTAACTGGAAACTATTCTGAAGCTTTCAAAGACTTAACTGCAGTTTTTGTATCATGTACACAGGCCAGGTTTACTTCTTAATACTTTTGTGACCTTGAGTATTTTGATGGCATTTGACTAATGAACAGGTTGCCCAGGAAGGTTGTGAATGCCCCCTCCTGGGAGGTGTCCAAGGCAGGTTGAATTAGGTCTTGAGTAAGCTGGTCTAGTGGAAGGTGTCTTCTGCCTGTGGCAGGGGGTATGGAACTAGAGGATCTTTAAGGTCCCTTCCAACCCAAACCATTCTATGAATCTATGGTGTGGTTATTCTAGTACTTCAAAAGAACCTCTTTAACTCTTATCAAAGAATTTTTGTCCATCAACCCGTTCCTAAAAAAATTACAACAAACTGCAAATGAGGACTGAAAAACATGCCATTTCAGGCAAAAATCTTTACTTATGCTTTCTGGCATAAAAGCTGACAGGAAATTAGTCTGGGAGAGAAACTGGGTGTTTGTTCAATATTTTGAGACTAAACCCAGTGAATTACACACAAAGCAGCTACATCAAAAGCTACTGACCCACTAAATATCAACAGCACATCAATCACTGCCTTCCATCTCTGCATCATTCACTCAGTGCCAGTGTAATGCTTGACATTTAGCTCAGTGCAACTTACATTTGTGCTTCAGGTTCTTTGTGTAGTTGCTTATTGTCCACAGCCCTGGTGTTACAGTTTTTTTCATACACACCTATATGTAAAAGCTATCACACAGTGGAGGCCCAAAAATATTGCAATCAAAAGTGGTAAGAAATCCAAGCACCATTCTTCTGGCTGAAGATTTTAATCAAGAAATTGAAATTCAGTAAGCTTCAGCTATATGTGGAGCAGCTCCAAGGAACAGCAAGGAAGCTGGTGAAAGGTCTGGAAAACAGGTCTGGTGAGGACCAGTTGAGTGAACTGGAGTTGCTCAGCCTGAAGAAAAGGAGGCTGAGGGGAGACCTTCTGGCTCTCTACAGCTCCCTAAGAAAATGTTGAAGACGGGGGGGGTTAGACTCTTCTCCCAAGAAACAACTGACAGGACAAGAGAAGATAGCTTCAAGTTGCACCAGGAGAGGCTTACATGGGACATGAGGAACAATTTCTTCCCCAAAAGAGTTGTCAAGCCCTGGACCAGGCTACCCAGGACACTGGTGGAANGAAATTGAAATTCAGTAAGCTTCAGCTATATGTGGAGCAGCTCCAAGGAACAGCAAGGAAGCTGGTGAAAGGTCTGGAAAACAGGTCTGGTGAGGACCAGTTGAGTGAACTGGAGTTGCTCAGCCTGAAGAAAAGGAGGCTGAGGGGAGACCTTCTGGCTCTCTACAGCTCCCTAAGAAAATGTTGAAGACGGGGGGGGTTAGACTCTTCTCCCAAGAAACAACTGACAGGACAAGAGAAGATAGCTTCAAGTTGCACCAGGAGAGGCTTACATGGGACATGAGGAACAATTTCTTCCCCAAAAGAGTTGTCAAGCCCTGGACCAGGCTACCCAGGAGTCCCCATCCCTGGAGAGGTTGAAAAGCTGTGGAGATGTGGTACTGAGGGCCATGGTTTACTGATGACTTCGTAGTGCTGGATTAATCGCTGCACTTGATCTTTAAAGGGCTCTTCCAAGTTGCACCAGGGGAGGCTAGGATTGGATATTAGGAAAAATTTCTTCCCCCAGGTTGTCCCTTAAAGCAAGAGGAAAAAGTCTTCAATGAGAGAGAGTCATTAGGATGGAGAAGACAAACCTTCTCACCACCACGGCAGTAACAGGACTAACATCCAGTTTGGGGCAAATCATCGTTTCTGCTTGCAGCAAACTGAAAAATCAAACCTGTATGCTCGAATTCTTTTGTTTTTACCTAACAGATCTGAACAATCCTATGATTCTCCTCCAACAATGATGGTGCTCAGTACGAATGGACACTGAATTTGGTATGAATGGACCTTACAGGGTGCATGCTGGAAGGGCTGGGGTTCGTGGAGACAAAGAGACGTTAGAACAAAGCACTTCTAAACCATCCTCTTATGACAACAATTAGCAGCAACAAAAACCACGGACAGATGGAACTGGTTACCACAAGGAAATTTCAAGTTATGACCACAGGAAGCAAACTCAAACTCTCCTAATCCAATCTATTTTCTTTCCACCCAATTCAAAATAATTCTGTTCTACAGGGATGTAGCCGCAGCAGCCCCAAATCAGGGTTTGCTTAGAGCCTCTATCTCTGGGTTTGTGGGGTCCTCACATGTGGGACCTAAGAAAACCTTTCATAACTTAGAAGTGAAAACTAAGAACAAGGAAAATACTTGTCCCTAGGCTTAAAATCACCAGCTCTGTAGGTGACTGGATCCACTTCCAGAAACTGTAGCAGTACAAAACCAGTCAAGTGCTCCTGAGAGCTGGAGCTCAGTGTGAGCAGCACTCTTCTTGCCTACATAGGATATGAGATTGCTTTTTGTTCACAAATTGTATTGGTCTAACCATATTTGAGAGTGGCTTGATTGTACTGCTGCTTAAATAAGCAGAGGTTTTACTTCTGCTGTGAACTTCTCACAGGTCCAGAGATTTGCCCGTCACGTATAGGAGTAATTTCTTGAGAACTCACTAATAAATTCCTTAATAATTTTCTGAGTGACAAGTAAGTGAAACAGTCCTTTATGCAAATGGACACTGACTTCTCTGGTCTTAGTATCAGATTGTATGTTACAATTCTTGTAGAGTCACACAAAGTTTCCTTTTACATATCTGAAGCTCAGACCACAGGCTCTGTGAGAAGCATTTCTAATCAAACTGAACTTTGGAGTATGCAAAAAGTGATCATTATTGATTACTGCCTGCTCAACTTTACTACCTATCAGTAAAAGCAATGTCTCATTAAACTGGCACACACTAAAGTTAGTTTGATCTACAGCCATCAGCACAGAACACATGCATCTTAAACTGACCCAAAAATCCCAGAATTACAGCATGGTGGGGGTTGGAAAGGACCTCTAGAGATCATCCAGTCCAATCCCCCTGCTAAAACAAGGGAACCCACAGCAGCTTGCCCAGCATCACAATGGCCAAGAGGGAGTTTGGAATCTCCACAATCTCTCTGGGTAGCCTGCTCCAGGGCTCCAGCACCCTCTCACCAAAGAACTTTCTCCTCCTGTCCAGATGGAACCTCCTGAGTTCCAGCTTGTGCCTGTTGCCCCTTGTCCTATCACTGGACACCACTGAAAAGAATCTGGCTCCATCCTTTTGCCTCCTACCCTTTATCTCCTGCTGAGCATTGATCAGACTGCTCCTCTGCAGGGTAAACAGCCCCAGGGCTTTCAGCCTTTTCTCTTCACAGAGATGCTCCACTTCTCTCTCAGCATCTCTGCATCCTCTACTGGACTCTTCTCAGCAGTTCCCTGTCTCTCTACCTCTGGGGAACCCAGAGCTGGACTCAGTCCTCCAGCTGTGGCCTGACTAGGGCAGAGCAGATGGGGAGGAGAAACTCCCTCAACTGCTGGTCAAGATGAATGAGGCTACCAGTGAAAAAGTCGAGTTACTAAGGCACCAACATTTTTTGACCCCTTCTCAAATGCAGACTCAAGGGGATGGAGAGAAAAAAGTGTGAGATATATTGGGCAATAATTAACTGCCCTCTGTGCACTTCAAAAATTACACAGAATAAATGCAGTTTCAACCAAGTTTACCAAGGCTGGTCAGCCTTTTAATTTAGAAATACTGTGGGGAAAATACAAATATTTAAGTTGCAAACTTCCTACCATGTAGATGCAAACATAGAAACTTCAAGTTTTGCTTCTGGGAGTCCCAGAGCACTCTGTACACAGATTCTCTGTCATCTCTTCACAAATCTTTACATACCTCAGACTTCTGACATAGAAAATGTTTAACTGCACCTGCCCTCTTCCATCCCACTTCACACACACAGCTGTGGACTTGCTCATCACTGGAGAGACATCTTTAATTGTGGCAACAGCTCAAACCACTGAGCACTGAGGGAAGTGAATAATGCTGATACAGCGGGAACAAGAAGAGGCAGATCACTTCCTTGCTCTGGACTCCTCACTGGATGCAAATGTCTGAGTGGTTTTGGTATTTTCTCCAAAACAGCACAATCTGCAGCATTTGGCTGGTGCTGTTGTTTTGATTCAAGATGCAGATATGTGCAAACAGCTTTTGATGATCTTCTGCACTATCCTCACTCTTCATGATGAGAGAGAAACATATGGATAGAGAGTTAGAAAGGTCTCATGTCCACTTAATCAAAGCTCACCACCATCAGAGAGAAAGGGCTCCTGTCCTCTTCACTAGACCCACCTAAAACACTGCATCTAGTTCTGGCATCCCTAGCATAAGAAGGACACAGAGCTGTTGGAATGAGTCCAGGAGAGTGCCACAAAAATGATCCAAGGGCTGAAACACTTCTGCTGTAAGGACAGACTGTGGCAGCTGAGGTTGTTCAGCCTGGAGAAGAGAAGACTCTGAGGAAACCTTATAGTTGCCTTCTAGTACCTGTGGGGAGCCCACAGGATGGCTGCAGAGGGACTTTACATAAGGGTGTCTAGCAACAAGGACAAGGGGAAATGGTTTTAAGCTGAAGGAGAGGAGGTTTGGACTGGATCTTAGGAAGAAGTTCTTTGGTATGAGGGTGGTAAGACTTAGGAATATGTTACCAAGGGAGATTGTGGAAGTTTCCTCCCTGGAGGTGTGTAAGGCCATATTGGATGAGGCCTTCCTTGGGCAACCAAATCTAGTAGAGAGGTGTCCCTGCCCATGGTGGGGCAGATGATCTCTAAGGTCCCCCCTCAGTGTAAGCCATTCTATGATTCTCTGATATGACCCCACCACCATGAGGTTGTAATGTTGAGATGGGATGTTAAGTCAGACACCAAAACCAGCCACACCATGATGCTGCAGAGCTCTGCATGGGCTCGTTCACTCTGCCTGGACTCCTTGTTGAAATTACTGGCAACTTGCTCCCTGAGAACTCCCCAGAGTCATCTCCAGCCAGGGAAAGACTTCACATTTCTCAGCAATGTAGTGCTGGGGCTTTTCCTATCTGCATTAAAATGTAACCACTTCAAAAAAATGACAGCCCCTACCAAGTGAGCAAAAATGTTGTTGATTTTTTGTTGACTAAAGAATCTCAAGACTAAGATGGATCGATAAAGGATGGGTTGCACAAAAAAGCATGTTTACCTTCAGGCAAAGCCAGATGGAGAAGAGCTGGAGACTGCAAATTAACCACCCTCATACTAAAGAAATAATTTCCGAGGAATCCTGAGGACTAAACTCTTAGGGACAAGTAATGACTTTTCAGGATGTTAGCTAATTGTCCCACTGCTCCCATCACAATCTATTAGTGGTGGCAGCTGGATACCTTGTTAGCAACTAACAGGATCCATGTCTGGAAGCACAGGCAGGAAGTGATGGCCTTTAATTCAAACTCATCTTCCTCTGCTTTGTGTTTATTTTATGCCACAAGTCACTGCTGACATTCACTCCAAGAGACAAGTGCATTCTGACATGCAGCTCTTGCATTGCCCCAAAGACTAACTTTAAAGTATCTGGCAAAGAATCACAGAATTCCTTATGCTGGAAATGACCCTTAAGATCATTGAGTCAACCATTAACCCAGCAGTGCCAGGCCACCACTGAACCATGACCCTCAGCACCACATCTACATGCCACTGAAACACCTTCAGGGATGGGGATTCCACCACTGTCCCGACCAGCCTGGACCAGGGTTAGGCAAGCCTTCTGGGGGAAGAAACATTCCCTCATGCCCATTCCTAAACTTCCCCTAGTACAACTTGAGGCCATTTCTGTTTGTGCTCTTGGAGAACAGACCAACACTATCTGAATCCAACCTTCTTTCAGGGAGCTAGAGAGAGCCAGCATGCCTCCCCTTAGCTTCCTTTTCTCCAGACTAAACAACCACAGTTCCCTCAGCTGCTCCTCGTCAGACCCTTTACCAGCTTTGTTGCCCTCCTCTGACCTGTTCCAATATCTCTGTGTCCCTCTTGGAGTTGAGAAATTTCATATATTTTGATTCAAAATATCAGATGTATTGCTGCATCACTTCTTTGTACACACAAAGCTGCCAAACTGAATTCCAGGTCTCTCAGTCATTTTAAGATATTAACATGGAGTTCCAAGCAGACGAACACCAGGTCCAGCTCTGTCATTTCTTCTAGGAAGGCAAGAATAAAGTTATCCCCCTGTCATGGACTCCTTGCAGCCCCAAAGCCATTGCCACAGACCAAGGGGATCAGCGCTTTAGCCATAAATACCCTGTTGACCTTGCGCTTCTCACTGGAGCATGCTGAAGCACTTGAAGGCAAAACTCAACCAAGTGTCTCAGCTTCTCCCACTATGCACTGTGTTATCTATCAGGAAAATGAGAACATAGACACCTAAATTATCTGCAGCAGAGGTGGAAAAGAAAAGCAACAAATTTCTGCAGCCAAGCCCATCTCTCCTTTCCCTTGCTACAGTGCAGAAAGATCAAAAAGAGAATCTATTTAATAGGAAAATTATGCAGAATTGTTTCAAATTCCATAAATTAAACAACAGTCCTCAGCCAGACCCATACAAGGACCGCTCCAGAGTGAGCTATACAAGGGATCTACTCCCAGATGACTTGGCAGTGCTGGGTTAATGGTTGGAAAGGTGTTTTCACGCCAAAGCGTCCCTAAGAAATCTCTTTTTTGGGTTCAGTTTGCTGTAAAACTGACTTTTTGCACCTTGCAAAGGGATGTCTTGAAAGTGTGATTGGTTCCATGTTACAAGGACCTTGGGAAGAGACCTCTGCCCATCTCAAATGTACACCTTCAGAAAACCAAAACCAGAAACTGGGCAAAGGCAGGAAAGTGGCAAACACAGACTGCAATATCTATGAATCATTTAAATTATACTGGAGAGGTTTCCACATGCTTCTTTTGGGCGACTCAAGTTGTTTAAATTAAGAACGTGCTATTAACCTACTTGCCATTAAAGACACAATTACAACTAAAGTCTCAACACAGCCATGCAGCATTTCCAGTAAATGCTCATATTCTTGGCTCTAACTCCTGGTTTTAACTTTTCTATTTATATACTGCATGTTTTCCACACAAGATCGAAGCTCTAAAAATCTTCCCATTACTTGCTTTGGAAGAAGCTAGAGCCCTCAAAACCTTAATATTTTAAGGTGTGCAGGCAAGGACTGGTCACCACCCTTCCTCTGCACAACGAAGTCTTAATTTTCACCATCTGCTAGCAGCAGAAGTATGAGGTGGGCAAAAACTGTAATGACTGACAGAGATCTCCTGTGAGATCCGGTCCAAATTTTTCCAGGTGGTAAGACCACAGCCAACACTTAAGACCACTTCCAAAATCATTCTTAGAAAAATCACAGCGTTAGTTTGGGTATTTACTTAACAAAAGCAAAATCCAAGCACAAACTCAGGCTGGGCAATGAGTGGATGGACAGCAGCCCTGCAAAGAAGGAATTATGTTGGCTGATGAGCTGCTCAACCTGGCCCAGCAACATGCACTCACAGCCCAGAGGCATCTGTGTCCTGGGCTGATCCCAGCGGCGTGGGGAGCAGGTGGAGGAAGGGAATTCTGCACCTCTGCTGTGATCCCACCTGCAGTGTTGGGGTCAGCTTTGGAGTCCTCAGCACAGCAGAGACATGGACCTGTTGGGAGAGGGGCCAGAGAGAGCAACAACAATGATGGGAGGGCTGGAAGCCCTCTGCTGTGAGGGCAAGCTGAGAACTGGGGCTGTTCAGCCTGGAGAAGCAAAGGCTTTTCAGTACATCATGCGAGCCTACAAGGAAGCTGGAGAGTGACTTTTTATAATGGCCTGTAATGATAGGCCCAGGGTTGACAGCTTTAAACTGAAAGAGAGGAGATTTATATTTGATATTAAAAAGAAATTCCTCACTGTGAGAGTAGTGAGGCACTGGAACAAGTTGCTCAGAGATCTGGTAGATTCTCCATCCTTGGAAGTATTCAAAGCCAGGTTGGACAGGGCTTTGAGCAACCCGACCTAGTGGAAAGCATCTCTGGTTGGAACCAGATGACCTTCAAGGTCCCTCCCAACCCAAATCACTGCATATTTCTAAAAGATATTGGCTGAAATTCAGCTTCAAGACAGGTCCACTGGCCCCATCCCCCCTTCCTTTCCTTTCTCTGTAGAAAGCCCTTCCTTCTGGATTCCCTTTAATGAAGGACCGATCGAAGCTGCAACCCGAGGGAGCAAACAGAGCTGCGACTCCCACTTTGATCTCCTCCCCATGGAAAAGTGCACTCCCTGCCTAGCTTGCAAGATGTTCATTTGATTGACATTCGCTCTGATGTGCAAACTGCTTTGAACTTCAGACACTCAATTCCCATCAGGCCACACTCATTTTTATTCTCCTTCAACAGGATTTACAAGCAGGAGATCAGCAAGTGTAGAAGATAAAATAAATTTGCAGCAGCTTTGAATCTTACATCAAACCAGGGCTCAAGTGAGCTCCAATCAGATTGCATTCAGCCAGAATTTACAGTGTACAGTTTCAGTTTACGGGAAAAAGGAGGGAGCTGTGGATTAAAATGAGACTTGGGCAGCTGAGGGGGTCTCATTGTTTAAAAGATAAATTTCTTTCCCTCCCTTTCTGTTCATCCAAACTTCAAGTTGATTTTAGTATGCGAAGGACATTGCTAAGTTCACTGAGAATTCGGCATTACTTCTGAAAGACAGAACAGCCTTGATTCCTAAAGATCTTCCAAATCATCTCGTCCAACCTTCAACCCACTGTGTTCCCAAGCACCAGGTCCACACACCATCTACGTACCTCCAGGGATGGTTACACCACTGCTGCCCTAAGCAGACCACTCCAGTGTTTGATAACCCTTTCGGTGAAGAACTATTTCCTAATATCCAGCCTAAACCTCCCCTCATAACCAGGCAGGCTTTCCTGATTGTAAAGAAAGGTTGGACTTGATGATCTCAAAGGTCTTTTCCAACCTGGTTAATCCTATGATCCTGTGCAAGATTTTAACTCGTATTTTACACACTTGAATATATGCTGCCATCGAATTGAAACAGAACGCTGGAAAACGACAGTTTTATGAACTCCACCCAAAAGAACCCCAACTACTGATCATTCAGAGGATCACAAAATGTTAGTGGCTGAAAGGGATCTCCAAAGCAGGATCACCTAGGGCAGGTCACACAGAAACACACCTGGGTGTGTTTGGAATCCCTCCAGAAGAGATTACACAACCTCTCTGGGCAGCCTGTTCCAGGGCTCCAGCACCCTCACACCAGAAGTTTCTCCTCATGCTGGGGTGGAACCTCCTGCATCCCAGCTTGTATACATTGCCCCTTGTCCTTTTTCTAGGCACCACCACAAAGAGACCATCACCTTCACCCTGACACCCACTGCTCCTGTTAATAGACATTAACAGGATCCCCTCTCAGCCTTCTCCTCTCCAGACTAAACAGCCCCATATCTCTCAGTCTTTTTTTCCACAGCAGAGATGTTCAAGTCCCTTAATCATCCTCACAGCTCTCAATTGGACTCCCTCCAGCAGATCCCTGTCTATCTTGAATTGGGGATCCCAAAACTGGATACAGGCATAGAAGTTGGTCCAATTATTTCAACTACTGCTTGCAAAAGTTAAAGTATACTTGCTCTCAGGTGTAAAAGTGTATCATTGGAAGGAAGGCTGCAACCCAGTAAAACAAACTCTTCCAAACCCCACTTCTCCATGAGAAACTTGGTTGCACTTACAAAGTAAAAGCAATTTGCTAAATACCAGCTAGAGTTTATGGACAAATCAAGGTCACACCAAAACTAACACTCTGAAGGCTCCCCACATGCTCTACAAACCCACATGGCTTTACTGTAGTCTGATATCCTGCAAGAACAGCAAATACATCTGCAACTTCATGTAGCATGGCCCACTCCTCCTCTGGAAGTGCAGCTCTTCAGATATTCAGCAACTGAAGGAACTGAATGGGATTCTCTTATCTCCCACTTAACTGCTCCGAAGAGGAAAGATAAACACAGAAAGCTGTGATAGAACTGAACCGCATTAGCAAATATTTAACCAACTGTTTAAAAAGCAAGAAAAAAACAGACCACTTCTGAGGGTGGTATCACAGCCAGGGAGTCAATGATTTTCAGAAATAGGTTTGTAAACTCCCTTAGCCAAATAGCTCTGGTAAGGTTTGGAAGACAATGCTGCCAAGTACTGTGTTTTACCAACAAATATTTCTCCATTCCATCTCCTTTCACAAATTCAGATAAATGCATTCCCTAAGGCTTTATCAGCAAAGTTAAATAAAAACCAAAAATACACTTCCAGCTGCCTCGAAACAAGTTTGTTAGTGGCAGAAATCAGAGCATTAATGAATGGCAAAGCAACACTCAACATACAGAGTTTGGAGACAGCTTTCCCACAAACCAGCAACAAAATTCCTTTCTATCCTTCAGGGCAGCAACAAAGAGAAAGGGAAATGTTTCCACCAGCACAAGTGTATGTTTGGACTTAGAATCATACAGTCATTAAAGGTAGAAAAGCCCTCTAAGATCATCAAGTCCAATTGTCATCTAAGACCACCATGACCACTAGACCATGCCCCAAAGTGCCACATTCTACTCATTTCTTGAACACCTCCAGGGATGGGGACTCAATCACCTCCCTGGGCAGCCTGTTCCAATTCCTGACCCCCTCTTGCAGGAAACAATTTTTTCCTAATATCCAACCTAAGCCTCCCCTGGCACAATTTCAGGCCATTTCCTCTCATCCTATCACCTGATACTATGGAGAAGAGACTGACTCCCATCTCACTCCAAACTCCTTTCAGGGAGTTGTAGTGCAATAGGGTCTTCCCTTGCCTTCGGTTTCACATCTGAAGGTGCAGGGATACTGCTTCAGTACTCTCAATAAATCAACATTCTTTACCCTTTCCCCCCGCCTCTTGCTGACACTGCAATAAGCCCCATCTCCATCTCACCAGGCCATTTAGGTTCCCAGACTTCCTGAAGGCCTACTGAGTGCTTTCTTAAGAATGAAACATCACAGGCATGACAAAATGGAGACATCTGTATACAAAGGTATTTATCCTCTTAAGAGGGAAGATACTTTAATTACAATATTGTCTTGTAAACAGGCACCCAGTGCAATCACCATAGGGAATGTCTGGAGACAGCATGAAATCTACTTCCCATGGCTCCTTCAGCAGCCTTTATTTTAGTGCAGAAACACAAAGCCTCATTTCCCATTAGGGATTTCTTCAAGGATTAGAAGATGCATGTCACTTGACATCCATTTTCCTTATCTCACATCAGTTTACCTATTCCTTTGCTAAAAGCCTGGAGCCCTTTATTCATATGAACTGCCTGGGTGAAGCAGCACCTCTTTTCTCTGCTGCAAGGGGTGCTTCCTCCACATAGCAGACAGCCTGGGAAAAGGAGCATGTCTCCAGGCTCTCACCCTACAGACACAAGTATAGCCTTGATGGTAATGGTAGGGCAGATACCAGATCTTTGTGCCACCTACCTATGAGCTTGTCTGAAAGCCATGTTCACTCAAGTCTCTTTGCTACTCGTCTCTCTCTCGGTACCATCACGGTTTTTCCATTCCCAAATCTCGAATGCAAAGATTCAACTGGAAATGCAAACACCTCTGTCTGAAGAAAGGAACAGTAAAAACAGAAAACCAAATAGTTCCTGCTCTATTGCTGAAATTTACTCCACACTGCTGAACCCCCACCCATAGTGCTAGGGTGTCCTCAGCTACAGAATCCTCAGCACAGGAGACACAGACCTGCTGTAGTAGCGCCAAAGGAGGCCACAGCAGTGATGGGAGGGCTGGAAGACCTCTGCTGTGAGACTAGGTTGAGCATTAGGATTGTTCAGCCTGGAGAAGAGAAGGCTTCAGGGACACCTTCTGTGGTCTTTCAGTACTTCAAGAGAGCTTACAAAGAACCTGGAGAAAGACCTGTTAGCATGACCTGTTGTGACAGGACAAGGGATGATGGTTCTCAACTACGAGAGGGAGAAAGGAGGAAGACATTTTTATTACACTGAAGGTGATGAGATGCTGAAACAAGTCACTCTGAGAAGTGGTAGAAGCCCCATCCCTGGAAACATTCCAGGTCAGTTTGGTGCTCTGAGCAATCTGCTCAGATATCCTCGCTCAGTGCAGAGGTTGCACTAAATGAGCTTTAAATTTCCCTTCCAACCCAAACCATTCCAGAATGGTACGAACATAGCAGTCCAGCCTCCACAGTCCACACACTTCAGCACGTGATTACTTTCCACTTACTCCACAGCACATGTTTGAACGCTTGAGTAAATCAGACCAGCACAAGCATAGGATTAAAATATTTGTTGAATTACAGCCTATGGAAAAGTCTCCTGCCAAAACCACTCAATAGCCACCAACTGCGCTGCCTCGTCACATTGGTTATGCACATTCCAATTTATTTGTTTTCACCACTTTCCCAACAAGGTAGTTCCACTGCACAAACCTACCTTGGAGGGGAGCACGGAGATGTGACTGCTAGCACTTACGACATTAGTTAGGGCTGGTGCATGTTGGGTGCAGTAGAGCAACACAAAACAGAGTCAGGCTGTTCATTTTAATTCAGAACTTGTCACCACAGACTGGAATCAGTCACATGGAATCCTACTCAGTTGGGCTTTTCACTGCAGAAGCCAACACCATGTAATGGCAGTAAAATAAACATTACTTTCCCTGTCACCTCTCACTACTTGACCAAACGAGCAACTGAAATGCCAGATCTGGTTTTTGTCATTGCTCTGACTCCGAAAAGGAGGTTGCAGTGAGGTGGGGCTTGGTCTCTTCTCCCCAGTATCAGGTGATAGAAAGAGAGAAAGTGGTATGAAATTGTGCCAGGAGAGGTTTAGGTTGGACATGAGGAAAAAATTCTTTCCTGAAAGAGTGGTCAGGCACTGGAACAGGCTGCCCAAGGCAGCGGTGGAGTCACCATCCCTGGAGGTGTTCAAGAAACCTGTGGACATGGCACTGGGGGAAATGGTTTAAGGGCCATGGTGATCTTAGACTGACAGTCTGACTCCGAGATCTTTTCCAACGGAACAACTCTGTGATCCTACAGTCCTATTTTATATCCCATCTTGTGCTTTGTTAACTGTAAATAAACGATGCCAAAAAGAGCTATCTGGTCTAGTATTCTCAGAGTTCATCTCAAGCAAGATGGCAAACTGCCTTTGAAGCCAGTGCTTAGATTTTCAAGACAAACAGAAGCAAACACAAGGCCACACATGGATAAATTTAACACTAACAACAAACATAAACTAAATATATCAAGCCATTAGAAAGACTTTACAGAAAGAATAATTTCTCTAAACAATAGTTCATCATCCCCTTCCCAACTAAATGCTCTGAAACTGCTGCATTTCCAACACAGTGTCCATAAACCAGACAGCGATGTAGAAGGCTGACAGAACAATCACCCAACAGCATAAAGTGCCTTCAGAGGTTCCAATGTCACTGTGCATTTAGAGGCTGAACACCAAGTGATAAAACACCCTTAAATACTGTGGGACAGGTCTTCAAATCTAGCTTAAAAATTCACCCTGAAGATAATGTGCTTCTGACACTGTTCTGCACCAAATTTTTACTCAAGTAAAGGCTACACAGTGAAACACCTCCGTCCAGCAAGAGAAAGAATACAGACTCAAGCAGCTGTAACACAAATATTTCACAACTGAAGGAAAAACCACAGCCCTACAGACACCCACATTTTCAATGTGCAATCTAAACCAAAGTTATCTCTTGAAAACAGCTTCTCTGCTCTTGTTGATCACACTATTGCTGATACAGACCATACAGAAGTGTTTAAAATGTTGAGCATTTAAAAGAAATTTGAATGCTTTTATTGGGGAAATCAGATCTTCTACCACAGTTAGGAAACTCAATGTAGTTCTGCATATACACAGCATAACGAACCCAAGACAACCAAATGCCTGGATTTAGACTGTATTTCAAACCAAATCAAACTGAAAATGAACGAAGTCCATTTCCAAGCAATGCACTCCATTTCAGTAAACCTCTATGTATCAAACAGCAGCACGTCAACTCAAATTGTAATGCAATGGTTTTTAGCATGAGATGTACTAACCAACTCGTGATTTTGGTTACTGCATTTCAAAAGGAAGGGAAAAAATGTCCCATGACCAGCTTCAGAAGAGTTGTTCAGAATAAGCAGTGTCTCAGTGCAGAAAAAACAAACAAACAAAAAGATAAAAAGATCCTGGATATAAACAGACTCAGTTTGTATGGAAGACTTAAGGATTGAACAAAGGTTTTTCCTTTTTTTTTTCATTTTACCATCACAGCTGAGTCCCAGTTCTTGTTCAGAGCTCTTCAATCAATGTGTACTTAGTAGAAATGTAAAAGCAAGAGAACAAGATAAGGAGGACTTCTGGAATGCTGTCTTCCTCCCTTTTCAGAGCTCTCCAGAACAGCAGAAAAACACAGGCTACTTTGCAAAGAAATCACCTTTTTTTCTTCACATATTACACGACAGCAGAAGAGGTTTCAGAATTTATTACTTACTCCATCATAGAGGGCGGAATTGTGCAGCAGTCTTGGATGGCAGTCAAGGGTGATGTGAGATGAGCAGTGTATGATGCTTCCACAACTTGCTTGTTACGATTCACAACATCCAAGTAGCGGTTAAACTTCTCACGGATTTTTTTTGCCAGCTGAAAAATGATAATAATAAAGATTAAGCCAGTCAGTTTCTCTCTGTTACCCAGCTTAAATGGAAAGGAGGAACTGCCTGGGTTAAAGACCATATCTGTCTGCTTTGCTCATGTCACTTCAGTGGCACTCTGAAATCAAGTAATTAATAACATCTGCCATAGAAAATAGTCTACATAAAAAAGCTCAAATGCTTTTATCACCTAGCAGTGGGCACTTGAACATCAAGTCTTGCATGAATGAGAAGTGAAATTTCCATTACATTGAATTTCCTGGATGTGACTCTACCTATAAAATGGTTTGGGATGGAAGAGACCTTAATGATCATCTAGTAACACTCCTCCTTGCCATGGGCCAGGACACCTACTAGATCAGGTTGCTCAAGGACTCATTCGGCCTGGCCTTGAACACCTCCAGGGAGGGGACATCCACAATCTCTTTGAGCTACCTCTTCCAGTGCCTCACTGCCCTGTCAAGAATTTCTTCCTAATCTCCAGTCTAAATCGTCTCCCCTTCAGCTTCAATCCATTGCTTCTTGGCTCATCACTACAAGCTCTTGCAAAAAGTCCCTCCTCGGCCTTCTTGTAGGCCCCTTCAGGTACTGGCTTCCCACTGATGCTCTCCAATGCAATGCTCTTGGAAGATCTGACAAGGGCATGATGGAGAATAAAATAAACAAGCTGTAAGTCAATTTAAAGCAGCTCTCTAAATGGACACTTAGGGAAAGCCCAAATAACAGTATTAGAGCAGGCCTCATGTACAGAAACCTCTCACTGCTTCAGGAGCAAAGAGCCAGCACTGTTGCACTGAATCTTATAAGGGCCAAGCTCACAATCCAGGCAACTCCAAGTGCTGCCATGTTCATCAAGAGCTTCCTCAATGAGGTGTATCTCTGCAGAAGTATTTCACAACTCCTTTCTCATTGCGGTTCAGCAAAAGAAGTCATCCCGGTTTGTACTTTGTTCTTTGGATCCCCTGCTGCTTTCCTGAGGGGCACTACAGGCTCTTAGCTGAGCATCTTCCAAGTGATTTTCTTCATCAGTCTAGCAGCTCACTGTGGCTATTCATAAGCTACAGACTTCAACCACAAAATGAAAAACCTGTAATTGACATTGTAACAGAAGGAAAATAACAGCCACAGGTGAAATTCTTCCACCACGCTTTTGTTGCCAGAAGTCCCTCTGCTGAAGGCAGCCACTCATAAATCAAGACAAGGTTTAGAGGTTCCACTATTACTTGTAAGAGCAGCTGACCGTATTTCTCTCCTTTCAGAAAGTGAAAACAAACAGGCTGTCGTCCCTCCCCTGCAATTCTCAGGACTTGAAATAAATTAAGAGTGCCTAGCTTTAGAAATAGCAAACTGGGGACTTCAGCCCTTCTGGTTAAACGTTTATTAAAATAGCAGTAATAGTAACCATGAGAAGTCAACACATTTTTTGCAACTAAATCCTTCTGAGCTCTGCATCAGGACTTGGTGGTATGTGACTGTTCTGCTGGAAAAAGAGATCAAAGATCATCGAGTCCAACTGCAACCATAACAACACAATGGCCCTTAATTAAACCACGTGCTGAAGTGCCACATTCCCCCTATATATTTCAAGGCCTGGTTGTGCCAACACCTTCTGCAGGCAGAGCCCCTGCTCTCTCTGTGCCAAGCAGATCTAGAGCAGTCTGGATACACACAGTGCTAACAAGGGGGAGATGGTACCTGCTAGGGCACATCACTGACCTAGTGAAGCTCCTGTGCTGGCAGGGAAGAGCTTGCTTGTGTCTAGCTCATTAGGAACTCCACGAGGAGTTTGACTAATGACTTTGCAGGGCAAAACTGGAAGGGGAAAAATCTTTGTTGTCTGAGCAAACGTGGCAGTAAAGACAGTTACTAGGAAGCATCAGGACATTCACAGATACTTTTGCTCCTGGTCTTTCGTTCAAGGTGAGAAATTAATGAAAGAGACAAGATTTTCTCTGGCATATTCAGCATCCTTTGCACACCAACTTATCTCTTACACTTAATCATCTGCCAGACACATCCTAAACGAAGGAATCATCACTAAGCAACACACTGCAGTGTTGGATGCTCCAAAACATTGCATTTTGCAGTCCCTCACACTTTTTCTGAGAGCTGAAGTGAGCTCGTTAATTCGTAACACTCATCCTTCCTGCTCCCTGCACACTCCAAACCCTATGAGGATGATTTAACAGTTCTGAGAAACGCAGTCACTTGTTCCAGTTCCCCTGGACTAACAAATGTCTTTCCTAACTATTATTAACAGGACATTTCATCATGATTTACTTGGTTATGTGAGTAACGGGGCCCACACTGATAACGGCGATGCCTTTGCCTCCATTGTTCCCAGCAAACGCCGCAGCTCAATCACAGGTCTCCTAGGAGTGCACGTTTTAATAGGACCTTGCTCAAATGACTTGCAGAATTATACCTAATTAGTTGTGTAGAATGATTTATTGCCAAGGCAGTGGAGGACTACTAATGGTCTTCCTCCATGGTAGGCATCCAACACTACTAAATTGCTCCCAGTTGTTTGATAATGAGCTGCTGGGTAGTTAGTTCCTTTTTTATTTTTCTGGTAAACTTCTTTTTGTCTGACTGTGCTCCAACATGTTCTCGAGAAGTGTATTCTTTTGGAGGGTCTCAAACACACACAAACCAAACTTCCTATAGCAAAGCATTTAAGCTTCCTGGTTATCAAGCTTCTCTCTCTGTTTGAGCAAATTAAATACCTGTGCTTAAGCACTACTGTAAACCAGACACCTGAGTCTATATGCTTCTTCCTTGGTTTCCCTACCTGAAATCACAAAAGGGGACAGAGCTTGAAGTTTGCTGAAAGGAAAGGACCACAAGACCAGCTTTAGTAGTAACAAAACTAACTGGGAGCAACAGAGCAGGACTCTGGTTTGGAACCACTGCTTTTCTCCCACACACGAATGCTGTACATGAGGAGGTCTTTGTGATGACCAGTTTTCACCTTCCAGGTTGAACACCAGAAGCACCTTGCAGCTTTTGAATTCTGCCTTGTTGTGAGGAGTTTGAAGATCTGACAAATCTCCTTTTCAGAAGATACCTCAGAAACTGACAAAAATGAAATGCTTAGTACCTAAACAGCATCTCCTATTTAAAAACCTCTTAGAGGCTCAAAGTCATAGAATCATTGAATGCACTGGGTTGGAAGTGACCTCTAGAGGTCATCTTGTCCACACCACAACCCCGCCACAGCCCTCCGGGAAGCAGGGGAATGACACGATTTTAATAAATGTCATTACTTTTATTAAATGGGATCCAACACTTCAGTTATAGAATGGTTTGGGTTGGAAGGGACCTTAAAGATCATCTAGTTCCAACCTTCCCACCATGGGCAGGGGCATCGTTCACTAGACCAGGTTGGCTCAAGGCCCTGTCCAGTCAGCCCTCAGTCAGGGCAAAGTCAAAAGCACATCAGCAACAAGCGACGTGAAGCCTCCTAGAGTAGGAAGACATACACACACACCTAAATTCTAAGACTTAAATTAGTCTAATCTGGAAAACGCTAAAAATACTGCTCTCAGATAGCAACAGAAGGCACTGGGAAGACATTACAGTGTCCTTTCAGTACCTGAAGGGGGCCAACAGGAAAGCTGGGGAGGAACTTTTTACAAAAGTATGAAGAACTAGGATGAGGAGCAATGGTCTGAAACTAGACGAGGGTAGATGTAGATTGGACGTTAGGAAGAACTTCTTTGCTATAAGCATGGTAGAACACTGGAACAGGTTGCCCAGCGATGCGGTGGAAGCCCTGTCCCTAAAGACATTCAAGGTCAGGCTTGATGGGGCTCTGAGCAACCTTCTCTAGCTGGGGATGCCCCTGCTTACTGCAGAGGGGTTGCACTAAATGACCTGTAAAGGCCTTTTCCAACCCAATGCATTCTATGATTTCATGAATACACCCAACAATCAAATCCACTTTAGAAACAGCTCAATCAAAAAAAAAAAAAAAAGTCACCCATGGCAAGCTGATCCAAAACCAATTTTCCATTGAAAATGGATTAAACTGAACAAACCATGCAAGGAACCAAAGGGTAACGCACCCATCAGCTGAAAAAACCACTAAACCCAAACGGTTCTAATTCAGCAAGCCAAGAAGGATCATCCATCCAGATGAAAGCCTAACAAAACTAACTGAATTTTTCTTCCATAGTTGGGCTTCAGTGGAGCACAAAAAAATCCATGGCAGTGAAGAGGCAATTCCCAGCTCTCAGTGATTAAAACAACAGCAAAAAAAAAGCCCCATAATTCAGGCTGCTTAGCTCCTCATGGGTGCCTGGCATGCCCATGCATGCATGCACACTCACATCATTAGCTCAGAAACATTATTCAGTTTGCAAAGTGATGCTCTCAGCTGCCAGAAGAAAAGCTGCTGGCTGAAATCAGCTTCTCATTCTCCTATATAAAACCCTAAACCATTTAACTAAAAGATCGGCTTTTTCCAATCTATTCCCTACTTTATTTAGCCTGCCTAAAGCAGGGCAGTTTGTGACACAGGATGGAAGAACTACACCACAGTAGCTCCAAGGTTTTAATAATTTAATAAAAGGGCAGAGCACTGAACCACAAAACCATTCAAATGCAACTGTTTGAAACAATTTTTAGGTAGAAATGGAAAAGTGGGCCCTGAATCAGGAACATAAAAGGAGCAGGGAACTCACATCTCACACTTGGGAATACCCTTGGGTAGGCACCAAGTGTAACAGACACTTCCTGCTCTCACAGAAACGTTCAAATTCACCCATCTTAATGGAAAGCAAAATAAATCTGGACACCTCGAGACATCAACCACTGTTATCCTGGGGTCAAGACTCAAAGTGTTCTTTACCTCATTTCAAAAACGAAGAGGGAAGGAAAAGAAGCCTCCCTGGGCATTCCTCTCATCTTTTTTTTTCCAGACTTCTGTATTTTCTCCTTAGTTTTCAAGAATGGAATAAGCAGCCATGAGTCTCCCCTCCAAACAATGCAGTCATTAGCTCTATTTTTTAGACCTTTTTTGTTTTGTTGGCAGCTGGCTTGCAGCCAAAGCATTTCAGTTTGCAGACAGGTTGGACGGTAACACCTGTTTCTATTACAGCAGCACCCATGGGTAATACACTTCAATTGTCACCATCTCCAGTGACAACCTTTCATCACAACATCAGTGAGCTTCCTTAATTTTCCCAGAGACATTTGCCTCATTTGCATTGTTCCCCTGAGCTTCCTTTTTTTTTTTTTTTCCCTTTTTAAATCTTCGTTCCCCCTCAAAGCTCCACAGCTCTGAAGTCTTCCGTTCTCACAGAGCACTGAGGGAAAGCACAGCTCCAAGGCTGGGTTTTATTTCTGGCTGCATCTTGAAAGCCAAAAGTATTTTTAATGTTTTCAAGCCTGTAGATGAAATATGTATCAATGAGGTTGATAGGCACTGATGCCATAAGACACTCACAACCAGGGATTTAACGCTGACAGGCTCCTCCAAAACCACTTCTCACACACTGGAGAGTTTAGTCTGTATTTTTACTTTTAAAAAAGAACCTGGAAGACAAGTACTTCAACTCCAGCATCCACCAAGCACTTCTCCTGCTGTATCACATCCTTACTGTGCATCCAGAGATTTCTACTTTTCACATATTTTTATTCCCATTCCTGTTTTTAATACACTTATTCCACAAAAAATGATGCAAAGGCTGGAGCCCCTCTGCTATGAGGGCAGGCTGAGAGAGTTGAGGTCATCCAGCATGGTGAAAATAATGCTCCAGGGAGACTTTCTGGTGCCTTTTCAGCTCTTAAAAGAGAGCCTAGAAGAAAGCTGGGAACAGACTACTTTTGAGCAGGGACTGTTGTGACAGGACAAGGGGCAATGGTTTGAACTAAAAGATGGAGGAACAGACTGGAGAGAAAGAAGAATTTATTCACTGTGAGGGTGACAGATCTCTGGTCCAGGCTGCCCAGAACTGTGGGTGATGCCCCATCCCTGGAATCATTGCATGTCGGTTTGCTTGGAGCGCTGAACAACGTACTCTGGTTGTAGATGTCCCCGAGGACTGCAAAGGGCTTGGACCCTCCATTCTAAAGCATTCTATGATTCTAACCTGCCTGGCTTTTGAAAAAAAACAAAAACACTGCTTCTACACATACACAGAAGGGCACACAGGGCAGTAAGGAACGTGGCTTGAGAAAGGCTCATAGAAGCACCACCAGCTTCTTCCATCACCTCTGCTTTAGTAGATTCAAATCATTCCTCCTTATCTGGGTGACAGTGAAAATACACTCCTGAGCATTCAGCCAGGGTGCAGAAAGCTACTTTGCAATGAGCTTTTCTTCAAAGAGACCAACACCTATTTGAGGTTTTCCACTTGGCCAGTAACTTTGGCAAGGCTTCCCAAGACTTAACTCCAAGGAACATGTCAAATGTGGCACGTGGCAAAACCTAAAGAATGTCCAAGAAGTCATTCTGGAAACATGTTCACCATGGCACACATCACTCTTTGTCATAAGGCTACAACTAATTGAGAGGAAATTCCCCAGTTTGAGAGCCTATATAGTTTTCATATCCAAGAAGATGCCACACTCAATGGCAAAGTCTAGAATCAAAGCATCATTTTGGCTGGAAAAAACCTTGAAGTTCACCAAGTCCAATCATTAACCCACCACTGCCAGGTCACCACTAAACCGTGTCCCTCAGCATCACATCTCCAGTGATGGGGACCCCACCACTGCCCTAGGCAGCTTGTTCTTGGCCTTGACAACCCTGTTGGGAAAGAAACTGTTGCTCATGTCCCATCTAAACCTCCCCAGCATAACTTGAGGCCATTTCCTCTTGTTCATCACTTATTCTTGCAAGAAGAGAACAACCCCCAACTGGCTCCAACCTCCTTTCAGGCAACTGCAGAGGGCCAAAAGGCCTCCCCTCAGTCTCCTTTTTCTCCAGGCTGAACACCTCTGGTTCTGTCAGTTGCTTTTCATAAGACTTTTGGTCTAGAGTCTTCACCAGCTTGATTGCCCTTCTTTGGGTAACTTCATTGTTTTTATTTCTTCTCCTCTCCGAAGAGTTCAAAAGCTCTTTACCCAGTCCAAAATCAATCAACCAAAATCCTACCCAACACAAAGCACAGCACACCAACATACCAGGCAGGTCTTACCACCCTGTACCTCATAGGCCAAGAGGAGAACAACTATTTCTCTTATAGTTTCTAAAGAACCTGAGCAGGTAGACCAGTACCTGGGGCTGACACATCATGACCTTGTTTCTGATAAGAACAGTCAAGAATGCTCAAAAGAACCACATTTGGTTTCTCTCAGCTTGCTGTGCTGTTATTGCGGCAGTCTGGCACTGGACCGGTGTCACTGTTAAAGCTGTCAGCTTTGACAGTGGGCATTAACCATGATGTGATACGGCGAGGCAGTGGGACAGCAGCCAAAAGCATCCTTCCACCATAGGGGAGACACTGTCTTCTGATTTGGTGTCAGAGAGCTGATGTGTTCATCGGTCTCACAGGCACAGGTGCTGTAGTGCCAAAGAGGCTTCAGGCAGTCCATGACTTTCATCACAACAAACAGTTCTGCAGCAAGCCTGCCCTTCCAGGCTGAGGCACAGCTTGACATTAAAAAGAATCGTAAAACTACTTCAATTAGAAAAGACCTCTAAGATTCACAGAATGTTTTGGGTTGGAAGAGACCTGAAAATCATCTAGTTCCAACATCCCTGACATGGGCAAAGACACCTTCCAAAGGACCAGGTTGCTCAAGGCCTCATCCAACCTGGTCTTGAACACCTCCAAGGAGAGGAATTCAGAACCTCCTTGGGCAACCTGTTCCAGTGTCTCACCACCCTCACTGGAAAGAATTTCTCCATCCTAAACCTCTCCCCTCTTCAAGCTTCAACGCATTCCCTTTCGTCCTATCACAAGAAGCCCTTGTAAAAAGTCCTTTCACAGCTTTCTTGTAGGCCGGTTTAGGTACTGGAAGGTAAACAGCCCATGTCTAGGAGGTTGCAGTGAGGTGGGGGCCAGTCTCTTTTCCCTACTATCTGGTGACAGGACAAGAGGAAATGCCTGAAATTGTGCCAGGGGAGATTTAGGTTGGACACGAGGAACAATTTCTTTCCTGCAAGAAGGGTCAGACATTGGAACAGGCTACCCTGGCAAGTGATGGAGTCACCATCCCTGGAGGTGTTCAAGAAACCTATGGACATGGCACTTTGTGACAAGGTTTAACAGCCATGGTGGTGTTAATGATGACGGTTGGGTTCAGCAATCCCGAAGGTCTATCCAACTGACACAGTTATTTGATTCTATGTTGCCATTCTCTCTCCTTGGAGTCCAGTTTCATGTTCTCTACACCACAGAAACCAGATGTCTGGCAGGATGCTGAACACATGCTGGCTTCCTTGAAAACAGCTCATCTAGGTTTTCCCCTAACAAAACTCACCATCTTCCACTTCAATCATATCACCAGTTTACACTACAACATTTTCATACTGTGAGCTCTCTGATATGGAAGTCACTTACAGGAGGAAAGGAATCCAAGTTATTTTTGGCAATCACCATCCAATTTTTAATAAGCTATTCAAAGCCAAAGAGGTTTTGTCTGTTACGTGCAACAGGAATTCTTTAACTGTAGACCTCAGAAGTGTAAGCAGTTTAACATCTGAAGGTAAACCACTCCTTGTGTGGCATGAGGAAAGCCAAGCCTATTAAACAGTTAGGCCTGAAGGCCAACAGCTGTAGGTTTTCACTTTCTCAACAAACTTCAAGTCATTATTTACAGTTTGGGATTAAAAATAAAATAAGCTAAAGCCCAACCCCCCCCCCCCAAATAATTCAGTGATCTGCCAGAAAAAAAAATGCCACTTGATACAAATCCCCAATTAATTGTCTTTTGGTGTCAGTCGCTAAGAAAATGTTCATGAATGACAAAACAAGGAATGAGCAAGTGGGGATTTAATTTGCTTACATCTGTTTGCCTTTGCTTGAGCCGATCCCCTTCGATCTACCACTCTTACTCATAAACCTCCAGTTCTATTGCTTGTGATTCATTAAGGCTACAAGACTGGGTTATTAATGAAACAGAAGTGCTCAATTATTCTTCTGTGCACTTCACTGTTGAGCTTTTAACCACAGTAATTATGCTTCACCAGGGCCTCATTTTTCTCCTCTGACAGCTCTGAATTCATCACACTACCTCCAGTGTTTGGACAGTTATTTATACCTGTGTAGGGTGAAGAGGTGCATCTGTAGCTGGGAAACAAGCAGCAGCTTTTCCTAAGTGGAGAATCTGTAGTTGAGACTTCAAAGAAGTTTTAATCCAGTTTCTTGGTTTCCTAAAAACACTTCTGGCTTTCATAAGCCATCTGATATGGATAATCTAGCCCACATGGCCCTCCTGCAGTGTGCAGACCACCCAGAAACACTACCCTAGCGTGACATCACAGCCAGCAAACTCTTCTGGTACAGTGCTGGGACCAACCACCTACTGCCACCAAATGCATGACGCCTTTTCAAGCAGCAGATTCCTTCTGTGGGATAATTTGGGCATCCAATTACAGAACCCCAGAATCTCTGCATGGGGAGGGTGGGAAGGGACCTCTAGAGATCATCTAGTCCAACCCACCCTGCTAAAGCAGGGAACCCATAGCAGCTTGCCCAGCATCGCAATGGCCAGCTGGGTTTGGAAGCTTCCCAGGAGATTCCACAATCTCTCTGAGCAGCCTGCTCCAAGACTCCAGCATCCTCATACCAAAGGATTTTCTCCTCCTGTTCAGGTGGAATCTCCTGGGTTCCAGTTTGTGCCTGTTGCTTCTTGTCCTGTCTCTGGGCACCACTGAGAAGAGTCTGGCCCTGTTCTCTTCGCCCCCACAGGTTCTTCATCTCTTGCTGAGCATTGCTCAGATCCCATCTCAGGATGCTCTTCTGCAGGCTCAACAGCCCCAGGGCTCTCAGCCTTTCCTCCTCACAAGGATGCTTCAAGCCCTTTAGCATCTTTGGAGCCTTCACTGGACTCTCTCCAGTAGCTCCCCATCTCACTTGAACTGGGGACCCACAACTGGACTCAGTACTTCAGATGTAGCATTTCTAGGGCAGAGTAGAGGGGGAGGAGAACCTCCCTTCTGCCTACATTTTCTTCATGCACCCCCAGAGACCATTGGTCTTCTCAGCCACAAGGTCACATTACTGGCTCACAGGGAACTTGTTGTCTGCCAGCACTCCCAAGTTCTTCTCAATAAAGCTGCCTTCCAGCAAGTCATCCTTCACCTGTGTGAATGCGGGGTATTATTCCATCCCAAGTGCAATGGAGGCCAGTAAACCTAACCTGAGAGGTTTCCTCTCTCAGCTCTGTCTCTGCTCTTCTGTTTCCAAGGGGAGGACACACACAAAGCAGATGGGAAGCTTTGCCACTGCAATACAGAACTCTCAAACACATCATCAGCCCACAGGCTCCCATCTCCATTTAATTTCTATGCTCTTTATTGTTATCTGATGAAATGGACACTAAAAAAAGTGGTCACAATAAATCCAGGCAGCAATTCTTATCCTGACAGTAACTCTGTAACACTGCTGGTGGGCACTGGGAGGTGGGAAGGGGCTTCTGGACTCACCTGTTGAACTTCACTTTCTCCATTTGATATCTTCTCTGTGTACACAAAGGAGTTGAATATCCTCTGCAAGAAAAATCAAAAAGGATGTGTAAGAGAGAGTTTGTCACTAATGTCACATTAAAGTAGGTCCAAAAGGCACAGGGGTGAGGAAAACAATGTTGGAAACGGACCATTTCTTCTGGGGAGTCTCTAATGTCAGGCTGGCCCAAGGGGAATCCCACCTCTATAGAAGTGTGTGTGGATCTGTATGAAGAGGCTGGGTTTGGTTTTGAAGGAAAAGACAGAAAAAGTTTATTTATAAACATCTGTTAATTTACCAATCTGACATAAGATACTAAAAAAAAGTGTTACACATTAGAAAGCTGCTGCTGTGCAAGCCAAGACCGTTCTCCACTCTGAAACATTTAACCCAACACAACCATTTTTAAAAGCCCTTGTTGCTTCCAGCTATCACACAAGAGGCTGTGAGCAGAATTTAGACATATTTGGTATCTGGGAAAGAGAAAAGTAAGACCTATTTTGAACAGAACCAGAGTGAGCTCACTGATGGCAAGAAAAGTAGGATGTACCAGGTGACAGAAGTGAGAGTCTTGCTTTCCCCTGAGAAGGCTTCCCATCTGTTCCCAGAGGGACATGAGTGACAGCCACATTGCCAGCTGTGTTCACTTACAGTGAGAATAAACACATTCAGCACCTTGTTAATATTCTGCCTTCAGACTGAAACACAAGAATGGAAGGATGTGAGTTACACTGACAGCATTCCTCAGAAGTTTCCCTGATACACCTATGTTTCTTCTGGATTTCTCATTTCCAAAGGTAGCTTTCTCCTTAGGGACAGTGGGGCCACTCCATTGGAAGACCTACAAGTGTCCCTACTACACTGCTAGCACTGTTTAAAAGTGAAGGAAAAAAAGTATTATTTATTGGACAGAAATTTTTTCACTGCTTTGATACTGAGAATTTATCTTAATTAGTAACTTTTATCTTTAATAAGTTAATAAATTGCTGATAGCCATAAAATTAAATTCGCCTTCCTCCTTCAGACCGTAATCTGTGTTTTAATATCCAAAAGCTTCCCATGACATTGACTGGTTTGGAAGGGACCTTTAAAGGTCCATAGAATCCAACACCCCTGCAGTCAGCAGGGACATCTGCAACTAGAGCAGGTTGCTCAGAGCCCCACACAACCTTACCTGCAATGGTTTCAGGGATGGGACATCTCCCACCTCTCTGGGAAACCTGTGCCAGTGTCTCACCACCCTCAGTGTAAAAAGATTTCTCCCTTCTCTTCAGTCTGAATCTCCGTCTTTTAGTTCAAACTACCACCTGTCACAACAGTCTCTGCTCAAAAGTCTGTCCTCAGCTTTCTTACAGGTCACCTTTAAGTCCTGAAAGGCCACAGTAAGATCCCCTTGCAGCCTTTTCTTCAGGCTGAACAATCCCAGCTCTCCCATCCTGTCCTCACAGCAGCAGGCTCCCATCCTTTGAATCATTTTTGTGGCCTCTCGCCCAGCTCCAGGAGGTCCATGCTTCTCCTGTGCTGAGGACTCCAGAGCTGTAGCAATGCACTAAGTCCATCAGCTCTCCACATTATTAGCAATAACAACTGCAATTCCTAGTACAGTCTAAATTTCAGCCAAATCCAGTGTAATCATTGGTCCACAGTTCCATAAGATTTGCAGGTTTAGCTGATTTCCCCCTAGTAAGACTAGATGCAGCTACAACTGGCAAAAATCAGCCCAGAAAACCCTTTGCTGTGCTCTCCTCCTCTTAAAATCATCACTTTCCCTTATCCTTCCTCTCTCTCCTGAGGGCTTGAGGAATTCCAAAAATTTGCACTCCTAATTCTAAAGAAGCATCTGGAAGGGCAGCAATAAATCTCCTCAGTTTACAAGTCTCAGAGAGGCAAGGAAAGGTGGGGGGGAGAGCTGGTGGAGAGAAAAAAAAAAAAAGGCATCAGCTCTTAAAAGCTGCCTGCACATTGACACTTCCTCTTCTTCCAGAGCTTTGTTTAAAGTTCTGCTTGGGCACTTTAACTACAAACATGAAGGCTGCTTCTTTCTTTTTTTTTTTTTTTTTTTAATCCCCTTCATGAGATGAAAAGATAATTTAAACATCAGAAGGAAATACATTAAAGCATGTCATTTTGATGCAAAATGTTTTAAATGACTCGAATTTTTCTCTCCATGCAGCACTTAGTCTGCAGACATCAAAAGAAGCAAGGAGGAAATAGACTGTCAGCTACCCAGAATGGAGCTCTCTGTCCTCAACACAAAGCTGACCTCTTCTTCCAACCCCTTAACACGCAGCCCTGCTTATGAACTTCCAAAATAAAGCCAGAGACCATTATACACGGTTATGTAAGAGTCACAGTGCCAGCAGGAATTTATTCGGCCACTGGGCTGGGGTTTTAACCTCTTTTTGCTTGATTTATAATCTACCCAACGTTATGGTATCTTCTGCTTTGAGTAAATGCTCTGCGTACAGCTGAGAGCGGGGAGCAGGAGCCTGTTAGGCAAACTACCAGCAGAGTGAAAACCGAGTCAGAACTGAGAAACCACCCAGGAAAACAAGAGCTGCTGCACACCGAGGCTACACACAAACTGCTCGGTCCCTGCCGGGGCCAGCCCTGTTACTCCTGAACTGGGGCTGGTCAGTCTGAAGAAAAACAGGTCGAGGGGGGACCTTCTTGCTTTCTACATCAAACTCACAGGTTCGTCTCTTCTCCCTAGTAAAAAGTGATAGGACAAGAGGAAATGGCCCCAGGGGAGGTTTCCATTGGACATTAAAGAAACTTCTTCCCTGAAAGCATTCTTAAAACATTGGAACAGGCTCTTCATGGAATTGGTTGAATTCCCATCCCTGGAGGAGTTTAAAATATGCAGACATGTGATGCTGAGGGACATGCTTCAGTATGAACCTTGGTAGAGCTAGATACTGGTTAGACTTGATCTTACAGGTCTTTCCAACCAAAGCAATTCTGTGATTCTACCCAGTGCATCTGCTCCCTCTTCGAGAATGCCTACAAAGAATTTCACCCAAAGCCAGAAATTGTCTTGCTGTTCTACTTGCGCTAATCTCACTAACTGAAAAAGTGATCTGCCTTTAAGTAGAAAACCAGACTGAAGTAGCGACCTCCAAATGAAACTAAGAGCACTCAGAAGACCCAAAACCCAGCTCCACAAATTGTCCAAATCAGTCTAAACACTTAGGACAACTTGCCCTTTGGAGTTTACACACTGTTAACATCTGTACCTTACTCTTCCCCCCTCCCCTCATTGTTCACTTGAATCTGCTGAGCAGATGGCAGCAGCCAACAGGAATCACCACCCCCGTGTTTAATGAGATGCTCACCCTGGATTATTTGCCCCTATCTCATCAGCACTTGCAGCCTCTGTGCATAGCAAGAGAACCACTTCACCAGTTCAGTATCCAGCTTTTCTCCCTCTAAGCTGGTGCTCCACCAGACACGGAGCTATCTGTATCCCCTGCTCTGCTACCAACACCTTGACAAGCCCTAAACCAATATTTTATTTCATCTTCCTCCAATTCCTCCCTCTTTTTTTTGCTGTCATTAGCTGCTTTGAATTTATTATAACCTCTATTAAATATTCAGGTTCTTGCTGAACATTGCTCAGCTATACTGAGTGGCTCCAGAGGAGGTCACAAACACCATCAGAGGGCTAGAGCACCTCTCCCACAAAGACAGGTTGAGAGAGTTGGGGTTCATCTTGGGAGTTGTGCTCCAGCCCTGCAGGTGCCACAACATGCCTGCAGTGCTTCTACTACTCCAACGGTTTGGTTTCATCAAACCACAAAGTCTTTTGACTCAGAAAATAAATGGAAACAAAGGCAACTTTATCTTTTTTTCATAGAATCATAGAACTGTTTTGGTTGGGAAGAAACTCTGAGTCCAAATGTTGACCTAGCACCAATGTGGCCATTAAACCATGCCCTGAAGTGCCATGGCCACAGGTTTCCTGAACACCTCTAGGAATGGTGACTCCACCATCTCCCTGGGCAACCTGTTCCCATGTCTGACCACTCTTTCACTGAAGAATTTTTTTCCTAATATTCAATCTAAAAAAATCTTGAGAACTCTTTTCCAGTCCAAACTCTGAATTCAGTGTCAACTGGAACAGAAAGTTCCACCTCAACACAAGTGGATACCAACAAGGATACCTTTACTGTGAAGGCACCAAAGGCCTTGGAGCAGGCTACCCAGAGAAGCTGTGGAATCTTCTTCTCTGAAGAGATTCCAAACCCACTTGGACATTGTGATCTTGGTAAATCAGTGAAAACCCAGTAGTTGGACCGGGTAATCTCCAGGAGTCCCTCCCAACCCTAACTATTCTATGAAGATCTGGTTCAGCAATCAGCATTCTGTTACAGCTGTTCTGTGCTACCACAGCTCACCCTACACGCCAGCAAATTTTGCTTCACTTACTTCAGCTGTTTCCAGCACAAAGCACTGGTTTGCAGACACAACATTCTGAAGTAAACAGCACGGAAAATTACATCAAATCTTAGGAGTTTTCAAGCATCTGGATTTTCCATACTTTGGTCCAACAGCAAACGTCACCAGTGCCATTAATCCCAGGCTGAGCCAGGTCTGAATTATGAAGTCAGGGAAGTGTAATTCTCTTTTCCAATTACTCAAAGCGTGGAGATGCTCAGAGCAAAACAGCACCTGTCTAGCTGCCTGCGTCTAACTCTTGCTGCTGTCTGCTCACATTTAAGCTCCGTGGGGGGCATGCAAGGGCTGAACACAAAGCCTTGTGCCATCCCCGGGGCCTCTGGGCCTCCGGCAACACCTGAATCCTGCGGCAGGATGATCAGCACATCACATCACTCATGCTCTTGATCCTCCCCTTCCCCTGCTGAATACAGCACTCACATTTAGCTACATAAACAGAAGAGAAATTCATGGTACCCGCAGAGACCATGGCAGGATTTCTGGTGTTCTGTGACAGCTCTGCGACATGCAGGCTTCAGGAGAGCTGAATGAGGTGTACCTATGAGCCTGCAGAATGATAGAATGGTTTGGGTTGGAAGGGACCTTAAAGATCACTAGTTTTAACCCCCCTGGCATAGGCAGGCACACTTCCTACTACAGCAACTTGCTCAAGGCCCCATTCAGCCTGGCTTAGAACACTGCCAGACTTGGAACCTCCACAGAGTCGCTGGGCAACCTGTTCCAGTGCCTCCTGGGGAAGAATTTCTTCCTAATGTGTCATCTATATCCATCTTCTTCCACCCTGAAGCCATTACCCCTTGTCCTATCACTCCATGCCTTTGTAAAAAGTCTCTCCCCAGCTCTCCTGTAGCCCCTTTCAAAAACTGGAAAGGCTGATAAAAGGTCTGCCTAGACCCTTCTCCAGGCTGAACACCACCAAGTCTCTCAGCCCTGCCTCACAGTAGATCCAAGGCTTTCAGACCTTGGATCATTTTTCTTACCTCCTCTGGCCCTACTCCAACAGGCCCCTGTCTCTGCTGTGCTGAGGACTTCAGAGCTGGCCCCAGCATTGCCAGTGGGGTCTCACCAGAGCAGAGGGGCAGAATCTCCTCCCTCCTACTGCTCATCCTGCTGGGGATCAGCCTAACAACTGTTAGTTGGCTTTTTGGCTGCAAGCACACAAGATGACAGCCTGGATGAGTCCTGAGAAAGCTGGAGCTGGTTTTACAAACACACATTTCCAACACATTAGAGACTCTTTAATTATCTGTCTGGGTCAAAGCACTTGAAACTTCCTGGAAAATAAAGGCTATCTCCAGGTACTGAGAAGGTTAACAACTTTAAACGCCACCAAGAGCTTCTTGGTGCCACCAGCTGGCCTCACTTCTAGCTTTCAGCAGCAGGACAAATATTTGACAAGTGAGATAAGTTGGGAAGTGATTAGAAGACCCAAGGGCAGGGATCCTTAAGGCTAGGATGGGAAAGATTTGGGCCACCACCAGCTAATGTCTCCCACAGGTGGGGTCTGACAGTGATGAATGGGCTCAGAACCCAAACCTGCATCTCCGGCTGGGATGGAGTCAGGTTTCCATCAAGTCAGAGATAAGGAACTAGCTCCAGTTAGCTTCGCAATGTGTCAAAACAAGGATAAGATGATGTTTAGTCATAATTTGAAGTCGAAGGCAACTCAAGTTTTCAATCTGGGAGATGACTCCAAACCAAGTTTAGCACAAAAAGTAAAATATTAACTGGCTTTTTCCTTCAGGTCCTTGAGATTACAATTAAATCAGCAGCAATGCATTGTGGTGAGAAAACACTTCAAAAGCCCCCAGACTGACTGTCAGCACTCCATCAAAATAAACAAAAAAGCCACCCCTCCCAAATCCCCAGGGTTCCCAACCAAAACCAAGCACCAACTGCTCTGCAGGGCATTCTACCATTTGCACATCATTTTATTTGCCAGACAAGACCCAAATTCATCTCCCTATCAACAGAAAAATAGAGAGAAGACAGAGAGAATTGGAAAACAGGAAAAATCCAAACCCAAAAGAGAGAGAATCATGAAAAACAAAACTGAACAAGGAGTTTGGAAAAAAAACAAAACAGGGAGGATCTGTAAAAAACAAAACAGAGATTTGAGGAAAAAACGGGGACAATCCGGAAAAACACAGAGAGACTCAAGAAAAACAGAGACAGGATTAGTGATTAGTTAAATATCCACTTAGCTGTAAATACATTGATGCTGGTTTGCCATCTGCACTAGAAGACATCAAAACAATAAAGCAAAAACCAAACTTTCAGCAGATTTAGGCTGTAGACTGCTGGTACCTGTCAAATTTGGGTACTGCAAGATGAAAATAAAGCAGCAAAATTAATAAAAGTACACAAATACCAGTAGCAAAATGCATGTGTATAAGCTCAGCAGGGCTGCAACACGATTTAAACTCCAAGCAGCTACTAACCAGAGTCCTGTTTCTTATTTTAAAGGTTAATGTTTTAAAAGTGGTGAGCAAACAAATATCCAACAAATCCTTTCTCTGCTGAAACTCACTGAGAGGGATTGTTTGGAGTGAAACCTGTGGCTCCTGTCTGGGGTTTATTTTTGCAGTGTCTGAAGCCGTATCACATTCTGTTTTGTTACCATTTTCTAAACCCGAGAAACATTAAATAGTGGCTTCCCAGGAGAGCAGGGACATGCTTTGTGTTTCTCCTCTAAGAAAATTTACAATATACAGAGAAGAAGCTAAAATAAACTGGAGGAAAACACAGTGAAAGGCAAAACCACTCTGATGAGAGCTGGTATACAGACTCTGCTCAGGCCAGGGACAGACGCAGCAGCTACAGGTCTAAAAGCAACAGAATCAGATAATTGTTTGGGTCGCAAAAGACCTTCAAGAGATTGAGTCCAACCATCAACCTAAGACCACCACGGCAGTTAAACCACGTCACAAAGTGCGACTTCCACATGTTTCTTGGACATCTCCAGGGATGGTGACTCCACCACCTCCAGATGATCTCCAGAGGTCACTTGCAACCCCTAGCATTCTGCGATGCAGAAGGGAATGTGGTAACTAGGAAGGACACTGCTCAAAAGCTAAGTAGAGCCCAATTTTTATAAATGTGTTTCCTTGGAAAACTGCAGGCATTTGGGAGAAGAGAATACTATGGAAAACTGAGGAACTGCCAAAAATGCAATCAAGAACCAGAAGATTTTTTGTCCTTTCTTTTTTTTTTTCTTTCTTTTTCCAGGGGACCAGAATAGAGAGAAGAAAAAAGAGAGGGGAAAAGACTCTCAGAAAATTAGTTCCACATGTTAAAAACGTTTAACCAGTGCAACACGACTAAGGTTATACGCACGACAACATCTAAGGCAGTATTTCAGAACAAGAGAAGTTCTGCTGCCCAGCCTTCAAATACAAAGCAGATGGTCTTCGCAACAGGATTGGTTTTGCCCTCCCTACACTTACTCCTCGTTCCTGCCTCTAGGATGTGAAACTTCAAATATTTATATGTTGGGGTTTTTTTTAGGTTGAAAATGTTTTGATTATTGGGTATTGTTCAACTGGCTGCATTTTGTTGAGCATTTATCGGGAGCAAAATGAACCTGAAATTTCATCCCACTGGGAGAAGCCTAGGTTTCATTTTCCTGGTTTGTTTTCAAGCTCATGTCAAAATGACTAACTAAAGATGAGGAAACATTTAAGCAGCAGAGACCAACATACAGATGCATTTCTATAGCCAAAAGAGCTTGGTATTTTAGTCTAATTACTGGGCCTGTTCAATTTGGTCATGAATTCAATGTAGTGCAAGCATGCAGAAGAAACATGGAATTTTAGAATGGTTTGGGTTGGAAGGGATCATCATCTAATTCCAATTCCCCTGCCATGGGCAGGGACACCTCCTACTTGAGCAGCTTGCTCAAGCCCCCATCCAGCCTGGCTTTGAACACTTCCAGGCTTGGAGCCTCCACAGCTTCTCTGGGCAACCTGTTCCAGTGCCTGACCACCCTCATAGGATAGAATTTACTCTTCATGCCTAATCTAAATCCATCTTCTTTCAGTTTGATGCCACTGCCTCTCACCCTGTCACTCCATGCCTTTGTAAAATGTCCTGTAGCCTACTTCAAACACTGGAAGGCTTTAAATACTGGGAAACTATAAGGTTTCTCCAAGCTGAACAACCTCAACTCTCTCAGCCTGTTCTTACATCAGAGGTACTCCAGCCCCTAGATCATATTCATCACCTTCTCTAGCCTGCTCCAATAGATCCAATGTCTCTCCTGCACTGAAGACTGCAGAGCTGGTCCCGGCACTGCAGGTGAGGTCTCAGCAGAGCAAAGGGGCAAGAATCACCTCCTCAACCTGCTGGCCGCAGTTTTTTGTGTTTTCTCAACATGGTTAAATCATGTAACAGTCCAGCCAGGACTGTGTGATTTTACAGCAAAGTCAAAAAAGCCCAAGTCTCAAAGGGGCACACAAGCACACACACACAGAGCACGCGAGTTTCACGATCTGTTTAACACATCTAAGGCAAAAGCTGATGGGGTTTGTTTGGAGAAATGATGCAGCACAGGAACACTAAGGCTGGAGCAAGGTGTTGAAGAGATCTACTTGAATCAGAAAAAAAAAAATCCAAGACCAGCATATTTAAACACAGGAATTTATACTTCATAAATCACAACACCAAACTTCTGTGTGTAAAATGAATGGGCTGATGCTAACGTAACTGCAGAGCTGTTTGCTTTAAAGGTCCAAGAGCATAATTTTTCAGGATCTCTCAGCAGGAATCATCAACATCCAGACAATAAATTGTCTGATAACAGCCTTCCTCTGCAACTGCTGCTGCTATTTCTTAACCATGACTGTCTAATATTGACCCATACTTGAAGACACAAAAGGCTTCAAACTTTAACACAGAACTGTCAATTTTCAAGCGCTTCCATGCAAGGCACTGACACTTTTATTTTTAGGAGTAAAAAACCAGATTACAAATCATCTAGTTCCAATGCCCCTGTCATGGGCAGGGACACCTTCTACTAGTGGAGGTTGCTCAAGTCTTATCCAACCTGCTATTGAGTACCTCCAGGGTGGGAGGCATCCACAACCTCCCTGGGCAACCTGTTCCAGTGCCTCACAACCCTCACTGGAAAGAATTTCTTCCTAATCTCCAGTCTAAATCTCACATCTTTTAGCTTCAATCCAATCTCTCTTATCACTACAGGCCCCTGTAAAAAGTGACTTTCCAGATTTCTTGTAGACCCCCTTCAGGTACTGGAAGGCTGCTCTAAAGTCTCCTTGGAACCTTCTCTTGCCCAGCCTGAACAGCCCAATCTGAAGGAGACTGTAATTGTTTGTATGAGTCAGTGTTGAACAAAATGTACAGGACGGCTCTTGTAATATTATTTCTATTATTTCTTTACAGTGAGGGTGGTAAGACACTGGCACAGGTTGCCCAGGGAGGTTGTGGATGCTTCCTCCCTGGAGGCATTTAAGGCCAGGCTGGATGAGGCCTTGAGCAGCCTGCTCTAGTGGGAGGTGTCCCTGCCTATGGCAGGGGGTTGGAGCTGGATGATCCTTGAGGTCCCTTCCAACCTAAACCATTCTATGATTCTATGATTCTATTCTATTAATGACTATCACCCAGTTCTAACCTCTCCATCACAGGTCCCTAGGGATACCTTCCACTAGACAGGATTGCTCAAAGCCTTATCTAACATTGTGTTGAACACTTTCAGGGATGGGGCATCCACAACCTCTCTGGATCTGTTCCAGTACCTCACAATCCTCACTATGAAGAATTTTTATTCTACTTCTGTGCTAATGAAAGGAGAATTACCCATCAACCAGCACTGGAAACAGGGTATTTCTCCTCTTGCTTCCCAAACAAGGGATGAATGAATTCAGGGAGCAAGCACACTAACAGACTGATTTCCTGACAACTTCTCCTTCTTATGTTTTATGAGCCAGAAGACCACTTGATGCTACCAACAAGATTAAACACAACAACAACAAAAGTAAACACTGTGCTCGGCCCCCAAAAACTAGTGACCACATGAAAAGCAGCAAGTAATTGCCAGGTCAGTAAAGAAAAGAAAATAATCTCTGAAAGAAACTGCTAAACCACCTTCCCAAGTCAACTGCTAGCGTTCATCTAAGGTCAGTGATGACCGTGAAGCAGGGAGACTTACTAATTATCTCCTCATGTCAACCAGCAGGCTCTGCAGAACAGCAGCCAGAGGAGCAGGGTTGACCCAGGGCAGCCAGCAACCCACCTTCAGCTGGCTCCTGCAGGATGGAGGTCAGTCAGTCCCTAGGATTCTTTTTTCCCTTGTTCTCCCTTGCGTTTAACTTCTTATCTTGGGACACAGAAGGAGGTTGAGCAACCCATTGCAAACAAATGTAATTTTCTGCAAAGAGCAGAGCCATTAGATGTTATCACTTCATAAAAAATTAAAAAAAAAAAAGATTGAGACTAAGGGGAGGCTCAGGAATTGAATTCCTACAGCACTTCAAAGCAATTTGTGCATGAATGCAAGCTTTTATTCTTCTAATTAAAAGTGAAAAAAAAAAGCAAGTGAAATAGCAAGACATCATTTACATGAAAGAGAGGGGAGTGAAACAAAAGCCAAAACAAAACCCAACAACCAAAACCTCCAGTGTTAATCAACGGCGGAGTAGATTCCAAGTCAGAAAAGGGAAAGAAAGCTTCAGATTTAATAAGGGAAGGCGCTTAAGAAGAGCAAAACTCTCCCGTTGCCAAAGCAGTCCCAGGAGAATTTCCACATCCAGCCTTCGGGAGGGAAACATTATCAGATGGTTTGTAAAGACGAGTCCTTTATCTTGCACCCTCATTGTTTTACAAATTGAAAAGGCTGCAAGGCACGGGTGGGGCTGCAGGGTCCTTGACTGTGAGTCCCAGGAAAGGGGGAAGTTCCACCAAGGATGCTGCTGAGACTGAAAAGGCTCAGGCCAGAGACCTGCCATAGATCATAGGATTGCTCTGGTTGGAAAAGAGCTTTAAAATCAGAGTCCAAACATTAACTAACTCTGCCAGCAGGTGCTAAACCATGTCCCTCAGCACCACGTTTCTGCCTCCTAGAAGTATCTCCAGGGACAGGAATTCAATAATTTCTGCGGGGAGCCTGTGCCTGAAAACCCTTTCAGTGAAGAAGTTTCTTCTCGCATCTAACCTAACCCTGCCCTGGTGCAACAGGAGGCCATTTCCTCTTGTCACAGAATCAATCAGGTTGGAAGAGACCTCCAAGATCATCCAGCCTAACCTATCGCGCAGCCCTGTCCAATCAACTAGACCATGGCACTAAGTGCCTCATCCAGGCTTTGCCTGAACACCTCCAGGGATGGTGACTCCACCACCTCCCTGGGCAGCCCATTCCAATGGCAAATCACTCTCTCTGTGAAGAACTTCCTCCTAACATCGCCTATCCTATGCTTGTTACCTGGGAGAAGAGACCAACACCCACCTAATTCCAACCTCCTTTCAGGGAGTTGTAGAGAGCCAGAAGGTCTCCCTTCAGCCTTCTCTTCTCCAGGCTGAACAACCCCCGTTCCCTCAGCTGCTCCTCACCAAACCTGTTCTCCAGACACTCCACTAGCTTCACTGCTTTTTCTCTGGACATCAACCAGCATCTCAATATATTTCTTTGTGTGAGGACCCTAAAACTGAACCCAGAACTTAGGGTGTGGGCACAGAAGTGCTAAGTACACAGAGACAATCTCTTTCCTATTCATGCTGATCATGCTACTGCTGATGCAGGCCACCTCACCATACTGCTGGCTCAGATTCAGGCTGTCAAATTAGTGGTTTCACTTCATTTTTTCCAAATAACGTGGCCCCAGTGTAGCCTGATCTAGCTGGAGGTGTCCCTGCACACTGCAGGAGGGTTGGACATGATGTTTTGAGGGTCACTCCCAACCCAAAGCAATCTGTGAATCTGTGACATCCTAAACACAAAGGAGAGAGATGGCTTGCGCACACCTCCCTTTTCTGTGTCTATATGTCTATACTCTATGTCCCCACCACAGACATCCCACACAACCCTTATGGCCCTTCCACCATGAGACAAACACTGGACAGTCTAAGTTCACTTCACAATGGCAGTCTTCACCAGGTGCTATTCAGCTAAACACAATTAATGCAGTTGAACAGAGACCATAATTTGACATCTAAGTACAGATCGTTGCAAACACTCTATCGGTTTCCAAGACTCCCTGACAAATGCTGTCATTATTCAGGGAGTTATTATTTAATCAGGGCTTCAAAACAATCTCAGCTCTGCTTACTCCTCTTGCCACAACAGCAACTTTAGCATAAATCATAATTTGACAGAAGAATAAGCAGTTTAATAAAAGACTTATGGAAAAAAGTCAGAACACAAAACCACTTCTAATCTGCTGCTCTAATTACATGAATGTTGCCAAACCATTATTTATCATTTAAAATAAATGACCATGAAAAGTACAATAACATTCACTCTTTTTTGAATGAACACCCCTAGCTAGTTATTTCCTAGCAAAACTTAATTATTTCAGCCTTCTAAAAATCAGATTTTCTGAAATTATTATAGATATATTGCACAGATTCATACAACAGTTTGAAGGGACCCTGAAGATCATCCAGTTCCAATCCCTTGCCATGGGCAGGGACACCTGCTACTAGCCCAGGCTGCTCAAGGCCTCATCCAACCCAGCCATGAACACCTCCAACAAAGGGGCATCTACAGCCTCCACGGGCAACCTGTTACGGTGCCTCACCACCCTCATGGGGAAGAATTCCCTTCTTATGTCTCATCTAAATCAAGCTTCTTACATGCTTTGAATCCTTACCCCTGGGAAGGTAGAATTTAATTTCTGTATGGTTGGGAATGGTTCCAAGTTTTTAAGAGACTGTATCAAGGTGCAGTCTTGTCATATGAACACCATCCATGCCTCCAGATCTGCTTGGAAAAACAGCCTGTTTCTGAACAGGCTGGACTTTTAATGTGGCCAACGCTACTGCTGGAAAACAGAAATACATGCAAGACAAATCACAATGCTGCAAAGCCAAGCGAAAAGGAAAAAGAAAACAGCTTTCAGGATGCTGACAAACAGCCTAAACCTTTTCTGAAGATAGATTTTTCCTTCTGTTTTGCATTGCTATTAACCCTAATGAAACCTCCCAAGCCCAGAGGAGATGACCGCAGAACAGACTGGACTGAGAACTACACCATCCTGGCTGTAAAGGACAGGACGAAAACCTCAAATTTACTGCCAGCAGATTTATGTTTTGCAACCCAAAGCACAAAAAATCATTGCTACAAACCTACAAGCACAGTCCTGGGACCCTGCATATCCACACACTTTTGTAATTTATGGTCAGCACAGCACAACCCTGTGAGGGCAGGAGGAACAGAGCAGCCAATTGAATTTGGGAGGATATTTCCACTCTTAAAAAGGAATTTAAACTGGAAGGAATGAGCCTTTCAGGGGAGGAAAAAACCCCAAAACAACCAAAAGCAAAAGTAAACAAAATGTCAAAACTCCTAAAACAAACAAAAAAATGCAATAGAACAAAAACACACACACCAAAAAATAAAAACAAACCCAAAAGCAAAAGCACAAACAAAAAAACAGACCAGAAAACATATAATAGAAGTACGAATTCAGGTCATGGTTGATGTCATTGCCAGTTGGGCTGTGCCTATTAAAGAGATCAGAAAACCCCAACTCACACACACACAGAGTAAAAATTAAAACAATGACAGAGGGAATTAGTATTTTCCATGCCTTCTGTAAATATTATTACAAGCTGCTCTTCCACAAACCATTTACAAACTACAAAGTGAGCTGCTCCTGGTAAATTAAGACAATTAAAACAATTTCTGTTTTTAAACCAGAAAATAACCATTTGACTATTAAATGTTTTTGGTTTTTTTAATCTAAATTCATGTTTATCTAAATAGAGTATTTCCAAATCTCTGGGGAAAAGGCTGCTGAAAATAAACCTCTGCTCCGATTTCCTTCAGAAGATGCTACTGAGATGAACTCTTTTATTTAAGAAGCACCCATGCTGATCCTGTGTACAGTGCTATCTTCATTAAAAATAATCAAGAATCCCTAGGCAGACATTTGCACTTGAAATTATCAATTCTCAGTGTTTCATGGTACTGCAAGGTTTCCTACCACTCATCCATATTTCATTTTTGAGGCTGTTTCAGTGCACATCAAATATTTATCAGTTAAAGGGGTTTTCAAATTAGAATGTTTAATATCAGCTTCTGTCTTAAAAATAGGTTTTATTCCACTTTCAGGAAATCATCCCAGCTTTCATTTACAAAATTCTATCAAATCCAGAAATAGGAGATGTCAGAGGAAAACCTGTACTTGCTACATGCTGCTGCATTACAACAAGTAGTATTTTACTAAAACCTGATTTTTTAAAATAAGCATTATATAATAATTCTGCTCTTTATTAATACATGAGAAGGTTATGAAGCACTGAACAGGCTTCCCAGGGCAGTGGTGCTGTCCTCATCCCTGGAGGGGCTTCAAAGCTGAGGGACACAGTTTAGTGGTGACTGGCAGTGCTGGGTTAGTGATTGGACTCCACGATCTTAAATGCCTTTTCCAACCAAAAAAATCCTATGATGAATTGTGCTAAATGGACGTCAAATACTCACTCTGGTGGAAGCACAGTTCCTGAAGTTCAAGCTGCGCATGAAGAAAGGCCACAAGCTTGTCAAGCCTCCTCCAGCACACAAGCCCTCCGGGACTGACTGGCAAAGTTGACAATGAATTAAGGGTTTAAGGCTGTAGAGAGCCCACCTCCAAATGGCAGGTACACAAATTCCCTTTCTTTTGCTTTTCTGTGCAATTATCTCTGTGCTGCACAACTGTCTGAACACGTGGAAATGATGCTGTAATCCACTTTGGTATCAGGATTAGCGAGTTCAGACAGTGAGGAGAAATAAAGGCATTAAGGCTGCTCTGACTGTAGACACGACTGAGGTAGCCTAATGCTACTCCAGGAACAAATATTCCTGATGTCAAATACAGCTACTACTACACTGCTATCACTGTTTGAAAGGGAGGGAATGGACAGGAAACTTTTCATTACTTTGAATATAGATGATCTTGGAGGTCTCTTCCAACCTGGTTGGTTCTATGAATTTATCATAATTAATAAATTTCAACTTTAGTAAGTTAATAAATTGCTGATGTCCACAAATTAACTTCACCTTCGTCTTTCAGACTGTAATCTTGTGTTTCAATATCCAAAAGCTTCCCATGACACAGACTGGTTTGGGTTGGAAGGGAATTTTAAAGGTCATCTAGTCCAGTGCCCCTGCAGTCAGCAGGAACATCTGCAGCTGCAATGGTTCCAGGCATGTGACGCTTGTCTAGGCAACGTGGGCCATAGTCTCAACATCCAAAGTTAAAAAAAATTCATTAAATCTAGTCTGAATCTACACTCCTGTGTCCCTCACTTTGAGACTGGTTGCTTTTGCCACTTCTGTATTTTCTTCCTGTTTTCCCACAAGTGTATCCAAAGAGCAGAGAGGTTTGGGAATTTTGAAATGAACTGGATTTGTGGTGTGAAAAGCACAAAAAATGTCTTCCTTCCCTCTAGTTTGAATCTCCCCTCTTTAGTTTAAACCATCACCCCATGTCCTGTCACAACAGGCCCTGCTCAAAAGTCTGTCCCTAGCTTTCTTATCAGCCCCTTCAAGTACTGAAAGGCCAAGGTCTCCCTGGAACCTGCTCTTCTCCACTACAGTTGCACTGAGGCAAACATCAGCAGTGAGATGGGGCAAAGAGCCAAGGAAAGGGATCCCTGAAGTTTTACAGCTGCAGCCCCAAGCCCACACGGTCTGTACTGACGTGACTGCCTGAGTGACATCAAGCACTCAGTACAGAACAGACCACTGGATATTCACAGAATCACAGAATAGGAGGGTTGGAGGAGACCTCTGGAGATCATCGACTCCAACTGCCCTGCCAAGGCAGGTTTACCTAGGTCACACAGGAACACATCCAGGCAGGTTTTGAATGTCTCCAGAGACTCAGACTGCACCATCCTTCTGGGCAGCCAGCTCCAGGGCTTCAGTACCCTTAATGTTCTTCCTCAGGTTTAGATGAAACCTCTTATGTTCAAGTTTGTGCCCATTAACCTTTGTCCTGTCACTGGGTACCACTGAGAAAAGCTTGGCCCCATACTCCCTATAAGTATTTGTAAGCATTGATGAGATTCCTCCTCAGTCTGCTCTTTCCCAGACTAAGCAGCACCAGTCCTCTCAGTCTTTCCTGAAAAGAGAGATGTGCCAGTCCCCTTGGCATCTTTTTATCCCCCTTTGCTGTACCCTCTCCACCAAGTCCCTGTCCTGCTTGAACTGGGGCTTCAGTAGTAATCACTCACTAATGATCACTGAGCTGCCGCCACTGTGGAAAGTGCTGAGTTACACCCAAAATTTGCCACACGAAGGGATGAGCTGGGTGCAATCTAACTTTCAGAAACCAGCATCATGCAGCTGGGCAAGCAGAAATTCAGATATGATCATCACCCACCACACTGCAATAAAGATGACTGCTCAAAACAATGCTTACCAAGTGATAGAGCTGAGGAAATAAAAAGCTCAGCAGGCAGTTTTTAAGTCGTTTTTCACCCACTCAGTGTTTTGTGCTTTGCTGGAAGCAATGAAAGATCCTTCCAATGTAAATAAATCGATCATATTTGCAGCCCCCTGAAGGCACCTAGACTATTACAGTGACACAGACCAGTACCAGTGAAAACGAGACCTGGCCTCCCATTCCTCTCCTCTCAACTTTATTTTCCCTATAGTTAAACTGTGTTTTGCTTACTCTCCAGTTTATTTGCTCTCTAGCCTCCTGAACACCTGCGTTCAAGACAAACACCTTTATTAAGCAGATATTGTTCTACCTGTTCTGCAAATAAACATTATATACTTAAAAAAAAATGAAAAGAAAGAAAAAAAGATTCTTTATTTCCTGCCTGCTAAGCATCTTCCATATTAAGCACTCATGAGAACAAACACATTTTAGCAGGGCTCTGGCAACAACATCTATATGAATTATTTTGTTTCCTTCAGCACTGAATTTAAAAAGTCAGAATTAAATGGCTGCTTCTGGAACATCTTGCTAGCACTTTTTTTTCTTTCCATTTTCAGGTTGATTTCATTTAATCTGAGATAAAACAGATTTATTATGAGAAAAAGGGACAGGGAAAGGGGGATGATGCCCAGGGTGGCAAGACCAAGGGACTGCCAAAGCTGCACGAGACTACACAACCCTCTGCCTCCCACGTACAACAGCAGATTGACTTTATTTCATTTCAGCCTCTCACCATGCATAAGCAGTGAGCTTTTTCTGAGCAGAATAGTTGAATATATACTCTGGGATCAATATTAAAATTTCAGCCTTTTTAAAAAAAATTAAAGGAGTGCTATGGGAAAGCTCCATAGTGACAGCACAAGCACAAGATTGCATCTCAAAGTCTCAACGTGCAGAGAAATTTCTGCCAGCTGCAGACACCATTCCTGGGAAATGACACTCTTGACACTGTGCTGTCACTCAGGAGCAGCAGCAAACACCACGCTGTGCTCATAAAGCAATATTTTCCACATTCTGAAGGCAGGCAACACCTATCTCTTTCTCAAGATTCTCACCGAATGCTCGCCCCAAATCCTGACATAAACCACATTATTAACGGCTCTATCAGCAGAGAGAGCTGGAAAGGGCTGGTGAAGACCCACTGGGATTATTTCTACCAGAAAACACTGAAATTGCAGAGAGCAGGCAGCCTCCTGCCAGCAGCACGATTAGCACGTTGGTTTCATTCCCGTGCAGGGCTTCAGCCCACCTGCATTCCCGCGGTGTCAGAGCGCGGCCCTTTCCTCCACTACTCATTTAACGTGCTCCTCTCCGGCAGGCAGGCGGGGAGCTAACGAGCAGTCCCCCAGGCTCAGTCTGCAGAGGGAAACTGGCAGCCAGCCCACAGCCCTTGCCTAATAAGATCTTCACATGAGAAGGCAGAGGAGCTGCCCAACACCAGCAGTCAAGCTGGTTTTAGAGGGGTTTAATTATTGATGGTGAAGCAGCCCTTTCAGACAGTCAGCTGCTTCCTTAGCATTGCAGAAGCCAGGAGAACATGATGGTGTGGTGAGAATGTCTGGCACCAATCAGACAGAGCTGTGCCAAATCCACTGAATCACACAGAATCATAGAACAAGGGGGAGGGGTGGAGGGGGTTGGAAGTGACCTCTGAAGATCATCCAGTCCAACCCTCGGCTAGAGCAGGATCATCCATAGCGTATCACCCAGGAACGTATCCAGGCAGGTTTTGAATGCCTCCAAAGAAAGAGACCCCGCAACCAACCCAGCCAGCCTGCTCCGAGGCTTTGCCAACCTCAAAGTCAAAAATGTCTTCATGTTTACATGGTACCTCCTGCCCCTTGTCCTGTCACTAGACACCACTGACAGTTTGGCTCCATTCTCCTGATTGTCTCACTTGAGATTCCTATGTATTAATGAGATCTCCCCTCAGCCTCCTCTCTCCAAGTTACAGTCCCCTCAGCATCTTAGCAGCCCCAAATTACTCCTCTGTTGGTTGTTTACTGACGGTGCAGCTAATTTTTAGGTTCATCTGAAGTCTTTGCAAAAGACTAGCAACTGCTGGCTTACCTTTCAGAAGGGAGATCCTAATCTGCATTAAAAAAAAACCCTTGCTTTAATATTAGGTCTGGATTTTATCTCCCATTTCACTTAGTTTGAACTATGCCAACCTAGATGGCATATTCTGCATAGAAAAAGAGAAGAAAACAATGCATGGAAATAGCCTTAACCATCTGGAAAATGCGAATCAACACAGTATCCCCACCACCAGGTAGAGCACACAAACTCACAAGGTGACTGATCTCCAACCGTTCCTGCAACAACTTTACCTTCTAGGTATCCAAAATTACATGGGAAAACAAAGTTACCCATGCACAGCAGCAAGAAAGGCACTAGCTAACACAATCCTCTTCTCCATCTGAACAGAAACACACCTCCTAAAGAAGAAGCAAGCCACGAAAAATCTGTTCAATCACTAATGAAAGCCCAGGCTGATCTCATGGTGGGGGGAAGGAGTCATGTTCTACTGCATGGCTGAGCGCAGACAGTCAGACTGGCCAACAGGATGGACCATGGCCCAGGCGGCAGCAGAGGGGCAAGCAAGAACCTCTCTCCTCTCGGCAGGCAGGATCTGCTTTTGTAACCCTTCTGAATGCAGGTTGCTATTAGGACTAAGCCACTAGGCTACAAAATGAGACAGTTTGGTCTTTGCTGAAAATAAAGGAGGGTCTCATGAGCTTGCTCTGCAAATCTAGGCCTTGCACAGCAGAATCAGGTCCCAGAGAAGAATGTTCTCCTTGCGCAGCAGCAGACCTGGCTGCATGCTGCTCTAACCACATCTTTCAGCATAGGAACACACCGAGCAAAGGAAACAGCAAAAAAACCACCTGAGCACACTGCCATTTTCTTGGGACTTATATACAGAGACAAAACCCACACTTCCCAGAACCACTGAACTGTTAATGTTGGAAAAGATCTCCAAGATCATCAGTTGCAATCTTTTACCCAGCACCTGCATGGCCACTACACCCTGTCCCAAAGTGCCACGTCTACACGTTTTCTGAACACCTCCAGAGGCCTCCACCACCTCCCTAGGCCACCAATGCCTGACCACTCTCGCAGGAAAGAAATATCCAACCAAATACCCAACCTAAACCTCCCCTGACACACCTTGAGGCCATTTCCTCTTGTCCTGTTTTTAGTTGCTTGGGAGAAGAAGCCAGTACTGGCCTCATTACAGCCTTCTCAGGTAGCACACTGTACAGAGCAAGAAGGTCTCATCTCAGACTCAATTTTTTCAGGCTAAACAACTCCACCTCCTTCAGCCTCTCCTCGTAAGACATATGATCCAAATCCCTCACCAGCTTTGTGGCCCTTCTCTGTACCCACTCCAGCACCTCAATGTCTTTGTTTTTACTGTGATGCCCAAAATTAGACACGGTCCTCAACATGCAGTCTCACCAGTGATGAGGAAAGGGCCACGATCACTTCCTCAACCTTCCAAACCATTTCATGTGGTTCCATTCTGATTTTCCAAATCCATTATTTATTAACATACTCATTTCAGTAATTTTTATTTTCAATAGGAGTTTTCTCCCCCATTAAAAAAAAAGCCACATTTATGCTTTCAAGGATTCTTCATTTTCCTTTCACCAAGGCATGACTGCGTTTCCTTGTCCTTGGAGAGTTTTCTCTGGGATTATACATATGTACCAAAACACAGCTGTTCCACTTCTTTTCTCCTTTTCTCTCTTTTTTTCTTTTCCCACACAGAAAAACCTGCCTCTATCAGCCACCCAATTAGCTGCTCACTATCAAAAGCCTGCTTTGGTCCTTTCATCTTCTTGAAAACTGGATGCAAGTGAGAGGGTGTCATGGAAACTGTGGCTCGGGTCATTTCCTGTTTCAGTTTTTTTAGGCATCAAAAATAAAATAGTAATAACAATACTACTGATAGCTTTGGGGTAGGTTTTTGGTTTGGTTTGTTTCTTTTCCTGATGAAAAAGAAATAAATACTTGTTATCCCAGCCTGCAAATCATCCAGTAGCTGTTAAAATAAGTCAGTATTATTCTTCATGAGAAATTTTCATCTGATAAACAGAACCAGATTTTGAGTTCAATGTTCAGCTAACTCTCCCCTCAAGAAACTGAAGATAAAATGTGAAGGGCACAAACCTGCAACAAATATGCACTGAAATTAAAGACACAGTAAATGTATCTTTAGCTTTCAAACCATGTATGCTTTTTAAACTTCAAAGCACTACCATACAGCAAACAGTGTCTGCTTCTCCAAATACTTCATCAGGAAAGCAGGACAGAAAAGTGATGGAGAAGTGATTATATAAGGATTGCTACCAAACCACGAAAGTTTCAGGAGTTTTATTTGCTCCAAACACCTACTATTAGAAAATCATTTCAATTACCACTTGCTTGTGCAAGAAACACTTCAAACCTTCTTGGATTTCATTCTTGCAAGATTTGCAATGACTGGTAAAGCCACAGAAAGTCTTACAAAATACATTAATTTCACAACATGACAAATTTCAACCTGCTGCTGAGGTTACAGGTAACACCATATTGTATAACAAGCCCATGTACATGGAAAGAATCCCAGAATGGAAGGGGTCAGAAGGAACCTCTTGAGATCATCTAGTTCAACTCCCCTGCTAAAGCAGGGGCACCCACAGCAGCTTGCCCAGTATCACAATGGCCTGATGGATTTGGAAGCTCTCCAGAGATGGAGACTCCAAAACCTCTCTGTGTAGCCTACTCCAGAGCTCCAGCACTCTCAGAACAATTGTTTTTCTCCTCCTGTTCACATGGAACCTCTTGTGTTCCAGTTTGTGTCCGCTGCCCCTTGCCTTGTTGCTGGGCATCAGTGAGAAGAGTCTGGTCCCACCCCCTTGCACCCTACCCTTTAGCTCTTACCAAGCATTGAGAAAATCCCCTCTCACACTGATATTGATATGCACAGAGAAGATCTCTTCTCAGTCTTCTCCTCTTCAGACTACCACTCTAGAGCTTTTCTTTGGCTTGAGGAGAATGAGTGGCATCTGAATTGTGTCAGTTTAGAAGCACATCTATGACTTCATCCAAAAACTACCAGGTTGGTTGTTCGATTTGTTTTACGGAAAGAAACGCAGCCTCACGCTAGGGGTGCTGGCAAAAAGATGTTGAGTGATTTGTCACAAAAAACTCTTTAAGATGAAATTCTCAACCACAACAATTATGCCAATACCTTGGCTTATCCCAAGACAAGAAGTGATTTCAAGTCATGCAAGAACAGCCCACTGCCTTTCACCCCGATCAACTTTGCCCATCCTATTTTAACACTTTCCACTTCTTCCCTCTTTGAAGATACCTGGGTGTAACCCACTCCTCAGCTTTTACTCTCAGCCCAGCTACTTCACCTCCTGCAGACACTCAACTCAAGCCAGACACAGACCTAGTTTTGCTCTTTCTTCACAGAATGGTTTAGGTGGGAAGGGATCTTCAAAAGTCAACCGCTCTGCAGTCAGCAGGGACATCTGCAACTAGAGCTGATTGCTCAGAACCACAAACAACTTGATCCGGAACGGTTCCAGAGATAAGGCACCTCCCACCTCTCTAGACAATCAAAGCCAGCATCTCACCACTCTCATTCTTGACAAGATGGGAGTCTCCAGCCATGACTGCAGCTGAAAAACTACTGGCAAATACAAGGGATCAGATGAAGACAGGCAACTTTGGTCCCTGTCAAGAAGCAGAGGTAAGGTACACGCCACAGCGTTAACTATCAACACACGGGGTGTTTTTTGAGATACCCAACCTCCATCAGCCCCCAGCTCTTCCTCATCCAGCTGTGAGAAATACATTAGCAGCACTTCTACAGCAAACGGCAAGAAACAACTCGATACACAGAGACCACCTACCTCTCCCACCAGGCACAGACCATCTGACCAAAGTGGAAACTCGAAAGGACCTCAATCACATCTGCCCAGCTTTACCACCCTAATTAAAAGCCTGTGGGTTTTGTTTGGGCTTTTTGTTTGTTCATTTGTTTATTGGTTGTTGGTGGGTTTTTTTTCTTTGTTTGGTGGGTTTGGGGATTTCGGGTTTGTTATTTGGAATTTTTTAAGAGTATTTTTTCCTGTAAATCTTCACCCAGGTGTTTCCAAACTGGAATACATTTTTCTGGGGTCCCTACAACAGGACTAAGGTGGAGCTCTCTCTGCTTGCAACATCACAGAGCACACAAATTAACAGCAGCTGCAAACAGAGATGTCTTTATCGAAAAAAATCAGGATTTTTTTTTTGGTTGAAGTTTCTTTTTACCAGTGGAAACTTAATTAGATGTCTGCTAGACTCCTCCTCTCATGAAGACGTTTGCAAGTTCAAACCGAACATATCTGTAACGTTGCAGCCTTATTTTCTGAGGCAAAGAAAAAAGTTTTTTCTTGCCAAAAATCTGTGGTGCACCACAGACTGAAAAAAAAAAAATATCCAGCTGAGAGATTAAATAGAGAACGAAAGATAATATCAGATCTCAATTAAGGAAAAAAAAAAATCAACCCAATTAAAGGCTCGTCTGGTTAGTGGCCATTACCGACCCGATCTGTGGACCAAACCAGAAATCAAGGGTCTGACTACCTGGACTGAGAGAAGTTGTCTCCATTTCACCGGGCTAGGGAGCTGCTATTGTTGCCACAGCCCCACTTGGGCCGCCAGGGTAGCGGCGAGCTCATAGCGAATGCAAAGCCCCAGCTGGGGGCAGGAAGAACTGAAACGCGTTAAACGCTGGGCTGGTGATTGCCCATAGCAATCGCCCCGCCTCGGGGAGCGGGGGTCCCTCCCCCACTCCCAGCTCGCTCCTCTTTATTCTCCAGTCAAGCTGAAAGCGAGAAGGTCTTTTCCTCTGGCGCTCGGTGTCAGCCAGACTTGGGAAGCTCTGCAGGAATTGCTGAGAGATCCAGAAAGGCACAAAAGCCTCCTTCCACAAAGAGCCCTTTCATCTAGGCAGTGTGTCTATTAAGTAAGTCCTGCTAATGTGCATACATTTTTATAAAGAGATTATGAAGTGAAGACTCAGTCACTAACTCAACTACACAATAAGATTTTTAAGTCTATTACTTTAAACTGGGCTTTAAAATGAGTAGCTGGGAATGCTTCACAACTCCTCTGCGGTAAGACTCAAATAGGTCTGGTACCCATAACGACAGCCCAAAGTGTACTCTGCATGGTTTAATGCTTTTAGTTCTTTATTTGGTGACATGAAGACAACCGAGAGCACAATCACTCTGCATTTGGCACCATTCAGGAATAAAACTGACCAGATGATTCAAGCCCTGACAGTGTACCTGCACCAAACATGATGCCCAAGGACAGCAGCATCTCCGCTCTGGTGGGCTAAGCAACAGGAAGAATTTAAAATACCAAATGAAAGTTAAGCTTAGACTGGAGATTAGAAAGAAATTCTCTGCAGTGAGGCTGGTGAGACACTGGAACAGGCTGCAGATATCCACTCCATGGAGGTGTTCAAGGCCAGGTTGGACAGGGCCTTGAGTGACCTGGTCTAGTGGAAGCTGTCCCTGCCCCCGTGGCAGGAAGGGTTGGAATGCATCAAAACCAAAGCAGTGAACAGCCACTTCAGCCCCTTTCTCAATTAAATTCCTTTCTACAACTTTTCTTCCTCTCTTTTGCCCACAGGGACTCAGCATCTTCCCAGATTTTGAGTACCTAACTCAGGTAATACAAATTCCTGCCAGCTCTGTGAGGAAACAAGGAATTTTTTGTTCACCAAAAGGGACAAAAAAGGGAAGCTTTTTTTCTTTCTGCATCAAAGCAAGGCCACAAGTTGACAATCTTCACCAGCATGGGTATGGCTGTAGGCCAGCTTCACATACCAGCATTTGCAGGGTCTGCAGCTGGCCACACTGCCAGCCCACAATCTTTCTATGGCAAGGTTTTAATGTTTTGAATATATTTTTGGACATTCAGGCACTTAGGACCTGATGCTAGCACTGGCTCTAACCTTATTTCACAGCAAGAATCCCAAAAAGGCCATGAATCTGTTTTCAGCATTAAAATGAAATGTCATCTCCTACCACCAGCAGCCAAAACCCACTCCAGCTCCTTTCTGTGCACACAGAGGAAGAGAGGATGGCTGTGAAATTGCTGGGGTTTGTCATGCAGAGAGTGCTCTGCAGACCTTCAAATCCATGCACTCACAGCCATCCAGCTGCCTATCTCACAGGAATCTCTTCCATCAAGTGCAACACTTCAGGGGACCTGTTACAATCACGTTATTTTTTTGCACTGACCACACAGATGTGTCCATCTGCCATACCAACCACCTCAGTCTCACGCACCTCACATCGTGTGAAGGGCAGCTACTTCTAATTCAGTGATGATGAGGAGAGAAGTTATTTCCAGCACAGTGCTGGTACTGGAAAGCAAGGAGAGAAGGAATGGCAAAAGCAACACAAAACAAGCAAAGCAGATCTCAGGAAATGATGGAGCAAGGCTGGAAGGCAGCAAAAATCCAGTTCTGCTGCACCTTTGATCTGCATGAGAGAGCCTAAGTACAACGTCACAGGAAGCCCCTACACTTCCCAAAGAGGTCAAAGGCCTTGAACGCACAATAGCTTTTTTCCCCCTTCTTTTTAATTAAAGCTGCACCCAAATATTGATTCATTAACAACAAACAAACAAACAAAAAAAAAAAAACCACAGGTAAGAGGCTGGAATAAGTCCAATCAACACCATATGCACATCTAGCAGAGCAGCTCACATCTAACTTGGCTTAGACAGGACAACAGCTTTCACTGTATTTCCAAAGAGCCCCAAAACAATGCATTCTCTACTAATATTTTCAGTGACTGTATTATTCCTTTCCAGCGGCTTACTTTTTCTCTTCCCCTTTAGCATGAATTTCCAGTCTCTAATAAATCACCCAGACAACACACTCAAAGCAGAGAGCACAGGCAGCAGAGGTCTTGGTTTTCAAACAAGCCTTCACATAGCAGCTCTGAGCTCGTTTCATCCTGACTGAGTCTTCCTTTCCCTTCTCAAAATAGCTGCTGCACCTTTGCTCCTTGAAGAGAAATCCACCATTTCAAGCACTGAAAACCATGGTGATGTACATCGGGTTTCATTTATTTTTGGAGGCTGACTTTCTATTCTTGGATATGTATGAAAAAGCAGCACGTGACAAGCTGAGGTTGCAATTACCAGACCTTTTTTTTTTCTTTAATGTATTTCTAGACTTACAGTCAACAACTTACTGAATAAATACATAAATATGAAGGGGGAGACAAAATTACACTTACTTGATGCCATGGTGAATCAGTACTTTACAATTCATTAGATTCAACATCCTACCAAGCAGAAATAAATGACTAATCATTTTCATTGAGTTATCTATTACGGGATTATTTTAATTTGGGCTTTGCATGCAGAAGTTTTAATGCAAACAGAGTATCACTGGTATGTTGATATCTAAAATGGTAAAACTCAAGCAATTCCTGGACTAAAATAAGACTAAATTAATAAACAATCCAGCTATTTTTAACAGCTTCACGACCATCACATATATCACTCAGAGCAGCTATGGAAATCATCTAGGGCTACAAAAAAGAAAACAGCAGCAAAATTCAAACAGAAGACCTGGAATACTATAATTTTAAATCAGCATCATAGCATCACAGCCCGGTTTGGATTGAAAGGGGACTTACAGATGATCTATCTTGTTACAACCCCCTGCCATAGGCAGGGACACCTTCCACTAGACCAGGTTGCTCAAGGCCTCATCCAATCTGCCTTTGAATGTTTCTAGGCTTGCAGGCTTGACAACTTCTCTGGGCAACCTGCTCCAGTGCCTCATCACCCTCATCCAGAAGAATTTCTTCCTCATGTGTCATCTAAATCCAACTTCTTCCAGTTTGAAGCCACTACCCCTCCTCCTGTCATTTTTTATTTTGTTAAAAGTACTTTTTTACTTTGTAATATTTGATTACTTTCAATACTTCTTACTTTGTAAATACTTCGGCTTTGTCAAAAGTCTCTCCCTGGCTCTCCCATAGCACCCCTCTAATACTGCAAGGCTGTTCTAAGGTCTCACAGGTAAAATGACAGTTACATTTCAGTTAGAAACAAACCCAGAAATGTATGTAGTTTCTTCTCAAATTACACTACAAAGCAAAAGCAGTAAACTTGCAAAAGACAGTAAAAACAACCAAAAAATTCACATTACACACAAGACTTCAGGCAAACAATAAACCAAATGAAGTCTACCTACCTTGTTCACAGTAGCAGCACATTTAAGATGAATATCCTTTCATTGTTAAACTTGTCAAATGTGTTACCCATGAATTAAAATTCCTTCTCTTTTATCCCACGTATGCCTTCCAGACGACATAAAAATTCTCTCTCTAAAAAGGTCTAGTCCACAAGGGTTTGACTCTGCCAGCTGTTGCCAGCTTGGAAGCTGAACCTGCAGATCACACACCGACTTTAGCCTCCACCAGTAACAAAATACTGGCTGCAATTTAGGATCCCCTGACTTGAAGTAGCCTTTCCTTCTCAATTTTAAAGTCCTTGAACTGATGAGAGATCCTGCTTCTTTCTTTTCCTCCATACGATGCTTCAAAATTAAAGCAAAATTAAAGTCAGAAATCCTGTGTGATTTCCATATGGGAAAATAGTGTGCTAGTTCACTGACCGTTAGCAAAACCAAAATACCCTGAAAGTCATCTCCTTCTGTAGCAATCTTTCATCAATATTTGCCCACGTGTTGATCCCTAATCAAAAGGCTACCACCAAAAGCAAACACTTCAGGCAAGCTTAATTTGGTTCCCACAAAGCACACATCTCCAATAGCCACACCAAGGTGTCTTGTAGAGCATTCCCAAAAAGTGCTCCTCGCCCGATGCTTTCCAACACATACACTGCAGTCCCAGAAGCATTGCACATTTTGGTTTTCTCCTCCTTGCTGTTCTGTAGTAAAATAAGACTAGTCCAAGCCAAACACAACTGGTCTCTGATGAAGACCTGGGCTGTCTCCCGTTCCCAAAGCAGCAGCGTGATTTGGGTAATGCAGCAGCGAGCTGAACCATGCCACGGCATACACAGGAGCTGTGCGATACACAGCAGACACGGAACGGTCCCCAGCCAGAAACAGCTCTGCTGTCACTGCTGGCCATGTCATCATCCAGCCGCTGCTGAACACCTCTCCCTGTGGCTTCAGCACTACTCAACCCGTTTTCACACCCATCTGCCATCACGTGAGATGGAGGAAGGAGAGGAACAATCACAAGCATGCAGGGATCGATCTTCCTTGTGTTAACACGGCTTTTGGGAAAGAAATGGTGACGATTTCAGCTTGTTTGGTTAAAATCAAGATATTTTTGCCAACTTGCAATAATTTTGGTATCAAATTCTACCCTCGTGCAAAAGGAAAGCCTGCCATTAGAAGATCTCACACTCCTAACCCACACAATTTGGAGTTCCTTTATTTTCCAACAAACAAAAGGCAAAGAACCCTCTTGGCGCTCCATCTGCTTTTCCCAAGCCTTGGCTGAGAGCCTGGGCTAGCTCCAGGCAAAGAGGCTCCCACTACAGCTATTCTGGGGAGTCTGTCTCTTCTCTTTTCTGCCACTTCACCACAAACACCTCCCCAGGTTTTGTTCAATATTACTTTTGAGGTGAAAGTAGAGCCCTAGAGGAAATATTTCTAATACTTCCTTTGCTGCAAGCAAGAGAAGCAAGGACTGAACCAGAGACAGGGAGGTCATGGGAGCACCTCAGCCCTACGGTGTGGTACCATCATATCATCACCACCAAGCTGAACTGACTTACAGACACAATCTGGTCTGAAATCCACAACAAATGACAAAAATATTCTCATAACCCTACCAAGGTGAAGACACAAGAAATTCTGCTTAAGGCATTCCAGATCCCAGAAACTTTTCTAGCAACTTCCAGATGTGTCTATTTTAAAGCCTTCTTCCCTGGCCTCATTCCCACCTGTGACGATCCTAAGTATAGCCAAAAATTCCTACTGTATCACAAGAAAATGTGGAAAGGATGGCTAAAACTGGACAGAGAGCATTGGCAGAAATGCTCAAAATGAAATGTCAACTTCTCTCTTTTCTGCTCTGCTAGTGCAGTGGCTGGAGCTTCAGATCACATTAAGGCTGAGTGAAAAAATATGAGCTCAAACAGCAACCAACTGCTTTTATCAGCTAATTGTGGCTGAGGAGCTGGTGAAGTAACAGTTCGTTTTCAGAAATAATTGTAATTTTGCAAATACACTGCTGCAAAATCACTTGGGAAAATCTACAGAACAGACCTTACAGGCAGCTGATAAAAGTGATTCCATTCAAACTTTTCATGGGATTAGAAATGAGCATTAGTGACTTGCGGCACCAGAATTATTTTGAAAGTCAGCTTGGATTTTCCCTGCTAAATGAGATTGCGCAGGAAGGACACAACGTAAGGCTCAAGCAACGACTTCGCATTTCTACCTTAGGTTAGAAAAGTTACGTCTTCTCAACAGACACTGGGCTAAGCATCAGTAATTTTGAGCTGTTTGCCATGGGAAAGGGAGCACAAGGATTTCCTCTCAGGTTTCATTAATACTGCACATTATTAAGCAACAATAAATCACAGGAAAATGGTGACCGCAGAATGCAGGCCCTCCACGCCTTATCATTTTACATTTTATTCTGCATCAAGCCCACAAAAGGAGAAATACTAAACAAAATCTCAGAAAATCAGCAGAATTTTTGACATCAAACCCAAAAGGTTGGTATTATTATCAACCTTTATATTATTATTATGAAGTTATTTGAATTTCCATTTAAGCCATATCATCCATATAAAAGAAAACAAACAAAACCCTGAAATAAACAGAAAAACCCAAACAAGCAAATAAAATAAAAAACAACCTATCAAAACCTCCCAAACAAACAAAAACCCTACCCCTAATATTAGTATTTTCCTATTGAACTATAACCAAATAAATCACTCCTATGACATTATTCAAGCCCTCACAGAAGTCCCCAGCAAAGCACCCACAAGCTCTGATCCATGAAGCACTGCCATGAGGCTTCACAGAGAGACAGACAGACTCAGGATACATCCCAGCCCTGGACATTTCAAACTATGCATCATCCTGACAATGTACACAGAGAAATTTGGGGTCATCCCTTACAGCTGGGCACTCCCACACAGGAACTGGCAAGGCATAAGACTTGGTAGAGCTAGATAACTGTTGGACTTGATGTTCTCAAAGTACTTTGCCCATCAAAACTGTTCTGTGATTCTATCATTTCTTTGCCCATTTTTCACCAAAACCTGCTGAACCGAAAATACAAATTGTCAAGCTAAAATACCTGGCAATATTTAATACTTCCTTTCATCCGTGAACATAAAAGAGCAACCTAACCGCTAAACACACACATGCATAAACACACACAATCTTAGAGTCATAGAATGGTTTGGGTTGGAAGGGACCTTGAACATAATCTAGTCATAAGTTCACATTTCTTTCCATTCTCAAAATATCTTGCCTTACTGTCAGAAAGAAAATGAAACACTCAACATTATTTGACAACAAGCATTAGATCTTTTCTCACCAGTGCCTGGCCAAGCTAGCAGCAGCAGAGCAGCTTCTCTGCTGTTCAGATCATCAGGCACTAACCATTCTCCCTCCACTGAATTAAGCCAAGAAGGAAGTGGGCTAGCACATGCTGTATTTACTTCAGCGCCTTCACATAGGTGTTATCAGCCCTGCCACAGCCGAGAGATTCCCAATCACTTCACCAAGTCCTCGGATTTCTTGCCGCTAATAACCCCTCCGGTCCCCACCGCGACTGGCAGGGTCCTTCGTGGCAGCAGCGCAGGGGACAGCTCATTATCTCCCACCCCTCCTTGCTGCACCGCGCTCGGCAACTTTTATCTGCGAAGGGCAGCTGCTTTCTCCCCGTTTGAAGGGAAATGTCACTCTTGGCTAAGGCAACAGGACTTGGCTAACGATGTCCCAACACTTTGAAGAAACAACTCAAAGCCTAATTAAAAATTCAGATTCGGTCTCCTACACGCAGCCATTTTCCTTGCCCTTCCAGCAGGACCCCTCTCGCTATCTTTTTGAAATGTTTCATGCCGGGAAGGAAAAAAAAAAAAGGAATCCATGTGGAACAGGATGAAAAACTGCTGCAGTCTGGGGCTTTCAGAGTGCCTTGAAAGAGGCTGCTGTAGCTGGATTCAAACCAAGGCATAATCATGTAAAACAGATGAGGTTTTACTCCAATGGTTTCTACTCTGTAATTATTCCTAAAGTGAGCACTCCTGCCAAATAATAATTACCAGAAAAATATATCTAGTCAAATATTTATCAGCCTTACTTACTTGTGCTTTTCTGTTGTGCTTCAGCTTCATAAACTGGAAACAACTTGCAAATAAAAGGATTATATATATATATATATAAAAAGGAGAGAAACAGCTGCCCAGAGAGGTGGTGGAACCCCATCCTTGGAGATATTTAAGACACGAGGATGTGGTGCTGAGGGACGTGGTTTAGTGGCAGTGGCTTAGCAGTAGTGGTGGGATTGTGAGCTCTCAGCAAGTGACTTGATCTCAAAGGTCTCTTTCATCCTCAACAGTTCTGAAACTCTGTGCAATCATTTGGATGAAGGTTTAGAGAGGTCCATGTTTCAAACCCAGTGGTGGAGGACTAGCGGTGCTTTACGTTGGTTGCTCAGCAACTACCTAACAGTCACCCACAGATTTATTTGGTAACAGGCAAGAAGTGGGGAAATGTGTAAATACTCTGATTTCAGAGATGGAGAACTGCAGTTCTGACATTTCAACTGGTCTGTAAATCCACTATCATTAGCAAGATGATCATCCCATTTGAAAAAAAAAATACTGTACTCTGTCAGTGCTCCCTTTCAAAGGAATTAAACAAATGGACTGTTCTGGTGACTGTAACCCTTTGCCATCACCCAGAAATCTTCGAAGAATGTGGATTTCGCAGAACAACAGTGTCAGGGCATCCCTCCCACATACCCCCAGACATCTCCATGTCATTCTGGTTTGTGCACAGTAAGTTCCTCTTGAAACACATATGGCCAGGCAAGTTATTAAATAAACAGTCCCTCTGATGATCAACCTGGAGAAGCTTGAACTACAGTGTTTGTTGTTTTATGCACCACCAAATCACCAGAGCAACTATTAATACTGAAAGAAAAACAACAAACAAACTAGGATGAAATTGACCAGCAAACCACCATTTTCAGATTAAAAATGCTTTTTTTTCCTTCCAGTCTCCAAAATCAGTGACAGACAATGGGAAAGGGCTGCACTTCCTTCCCAGAGTAAAAAATGTAAAGGATTAAAATGGCAGAACTGCCTTCCAAACTATTCAAGGCCCTCTGGGCCTATAACTTTTGTTACTATCTGGCTAGAAACATCAACGTGCATTTTGAAAGCTATAGAAGCACTTAACAATGCTTTTCATCTTCAAAGCATTGCTTAAGCCTTTTAACTCTCACTGCAAGTATTATATCCCCATTTTGGAGGTGGAGATGTTACTTTGCCCCACAGTATCAATAAATAGCCCTCACCTTGGCTACCCCATGCAGATTTAGAGGGTTAAACTTTGCCAAACCCAAACAAAAGGCTTGCAAAAGTTCTGATTATTTTTTTTTCTGCCTTCATCTCTCAATCAAGGAATTTCACTTGTTCCAACCAACAACCTACTCTGTAATTTCAAGCAGTTCAGAGAAACCAAGACCAGGAAAGCCAGGTAATAGGGACGGTGAAACTCCACCAGCAGACCAGATCATGCCACAACCACCAATTTAGTTACAATTTTAGTATAAAGGGATGCTTAGCTTTTAATTACTGCTGAGTGTCAGCTCTACCCAGAAGAACATATTGCAGGACTGTCAGACGAGCTGCTCATTCACCAAGCCCCAGCCCACTGTGCATTATGACACTGGGCTATTTAAATCCTAGTGTACCGAGGAGTGACAAGGAATATACCTGCTTGGAGTGGCAAGTGGAGATGCGATTGCATCCCAGGGCTGCAGCCTGCTGCCAAGAGCTGCTTCCTGTAATAACACAGACACCCTAGCTAATGAGAAAAAAAAAAAGGAACAGTTACGGGTGACTGTGTCCTGCTGCCAGCACAGCTCCTGATGCTGCCTCCTCTCCATCCCGTGGAAAGGAGAGAGAAAATGAAGAGACTGTGGTGTGGCTGCTTACGGTTAATCTGGAAGAAGCACTGATGAACACTGGTGAGAATCATCAACAGATCACCTCCGTGGCTCAGAGCAAAAAAATATACAAGCATGAGCACATAAACACCACCCCATAACTCAACATATTTAAGCAAATTAACATGAGATGAGACAGCAATGTCATTACCTGTGGGTTTCAAAGGCAGAGAGCATAATACTTAGTGCAACAGAGGAAGTCAGACAATCAATGAACTTTCTATATCCAACCACTCCTGGAGAAATAACACTCAAGATGATAACATAGACACTCGGGACCTGCACATCCTCCTGCACTGCTAAACACGTGTTCTCATCAAGTGATCACTTCATGTGATACAAAGGTGAGTATTCTCACTTGAAACTTATATAAGCAGCTGTTAAACTGCTGTCCAGTATGTCCAGTGAATCACAGAATTGTTTTGGTTGGAAGAGGCCTTTGAGTCCAACTTTCAACCTAACACCACCATTAAACCACGTCCCCAGGTGCCACGTCCTTATGTTTCTTGAACACCTCCAAGGATGGTGACTCCACCAGCTCCCTGGAATGATGCATGTCACAAGTTTTACCTACATTATCCTCAACCTCATACTTCAAGGAATAAATTTATATCTGAAATCAGAGCACTTACATGGGTGAGAAAACAAAGCACTGCTTAAAGGTACCAGTCAGACACTGCACTCACCAAGGGTCTATAAATAGAAAGCAGCAGAGTGAGTGCCAAAAAACAATTGGCAGTCTAATGCTGGCATCAGACACCTCTCTTATCCTGATTCTTCCTCATAGCTTCAGTCCATGTTACAATGCAGACATACATGCACCTCACTCAACAGTACAAAAGAGTAGGATTTGATTAAAAGCACTAAGTCCTTATTGCTGCTGGAATAATTAGGTGAAATGCCGGCAGAAGAATGCATCGCAGGAAGCAGGCACTGCATGGAGAACGAAAGATCTTTTACAGCACTGATGGCTGCTCCACCAGAAATCTAACTTACTTTCTATCTTGCAGCTTCCATAGCCATTACACCCTGCCTCCTTTCCAGGCATTTAAGGCTGACAGATTTCATGGTTCTCCTCTTACCTCTTTCCCCTTGCTCCTCTAGAGGCTCCACCTCATTCTCCCTTCCTGCACTTATGGAGGCTATGTCTACAATTTCTTTTCCGAAACTGAAAACACACCCAAACCAGCCTCTCACCTTCACTGAATTCAAGCATTTCCACCTGCTCCTTCACTCATTGGATGCTTCTTCCCTACCACCAGCTCAGACCTAGCCTTCCTCCAAAGCCCTCTCCCGGCCTTACATCCTGCTGCAGCAGCTGGTGACACCACCTCCTGCCTACTACCAGGATGTGCAGATGTAGAAGCCACAACTGGCAAGGACCAAAACACGAGGCAAGAGCACAAGGGAAGCATTAAATCCTGCTGCTTCCTCCTCTACAATTTATGAAACTAAACAAAACCGCAGCTCCCAAATGGTCGAGTATTAATCCTTCCTCTCACTACCACAACTTCCTCTGCCTCCATGTCACCCTCCAAACCCACGACAACACCTTTGGATTTTTATCCACTTAGAGCCTCAAAGCAATCTGGCTCTTCTTCCAAAAATCCCCCACCTGTCCTTTCTGCAATGGCACATGTTTGCACCACTTTGAGCATCCCTGCTGTGCCAAGAGTCCTGTGGCACAGGCAACTCAACAGCCCTGCACAAGTAAAGAATAATTCTGTACCAGCTAGGAAATTCCTGCCCTAAACCAAGCTGCAGTGACACATGTCATAATGACTTCTTTTTGTTCTACTATAGGTCATCATCAAAGAAGCTTCTAAAATCAGGGGAGGTTTGTTCCCATTGGTGTTTAATCTTAAACAGCTGTAATAATGTTAGAGGGGAGAGCAAAGGACAGGCTGCACATTAGCTTGGTGGGAGTTACAACAGCCAAAATATTAAGCATATAAAACCAGAGCTGAGTATGAAAAGGGTTTTCAGAGTTTACCAGCTTCACCATGTTAAATTACTCTGGGGCCTTAAATATCCAACTAAGAGTAAACTCAATTTAAGCACTGTTTGCATCCCTCTGCACCAGCATCCAGATTGATCCCGAGTTCGTATCACTGCTACAATCCTTGGAGAGGAAAACTGGCTCGTCCTACACTTGGACCGTGCATCACAACCACAGATATTTTTATGAGTTGCTTTTTTAAAAGACAAAATGAGCTGAGATGATCGTATTAGGGTAGGGTTTCTATAACACCAGAAACACATTTAGTAAGACAATTATACTGACTTAATTTGCACTAAGCAGACTCCACCATTTACAGGATTATGCTCTTATCTTTTGAGGAGAAATAAATGCAGGCGCTATGCACGGCACAGGGGGAAAAAAGTGACTTCCTTGAATTCACTACACCAATAATCTACCTCGTTAAGTGAAGTTCATTTAAATCCATGCCGTCTTAGCATCAAGAACAAGAGACAGCTCAATGTTTTCTGGGACAAAACACAGCCCTAGGAGGCCGGCCAACACAATGATGTTTCAGAGGTGGGAGAATGACGCCAGTTTAGAGAAGATAAAAGGCCATTTGGGTAGAGACCCCTGCTGATCCTATGAAAGTCTCCTTCTCAATTTGGGAGGCTTTTAAAATTGCATTTGCTACTGACCATACCTTTCACTGAAAGCCGCCTAAGATCTGATTTCACTTTTCCTCCCACCAGGAGGGGGTTCGTAGCCGATAGCTGTAACTCAGGTATCAGCGCACCCTTCCAGTCCAACCAGTCCCTATACAAAACACCCCATCGAGATGCAACCCCTAAAGCCAAGATGCAAAATAACTAACTCCTCGACGTCCCAAAACCCAAAATAAATTTCAGCATCTAAATAAACCTGTCGAACGCACGCTGGGGCCGGAGAGCATTTCTTTACCCCCATCTGGGGGTTTTCGGGCCGGACTCGACTCATGGCCAGCAGCGCGCAGACGGATGCTCGGGAGGGAGGCGGGTGAGCACCGAGCCACAAACCGCACCGCCGGCCCGGGGCACGGCGAGCTCAGCCCCAAGGCCGGTCTCGCACCCCTCTGCAAAAAACGGACTTCGAGACCTCGGGAGGGCGTTTTCCGCCCGCTTCTATTGTGCAAATTACAAATAAACCCGCAATCAGTCCCTGCCTTCCTCCCTTCAACGCACCCCCTCGCTCCTGCCGCCCGACCCGGGTCGGCGCTGAGGGGAGCGGGGTTAGACCTGAAGGGAGCCGGGTCCAGGGAACTCAGGGGATCTGGAGAGCTTAGAGAAGCTGGGGCCGGGAGCCAGGGGCTGAGGGAAGCCGGGGCCGAGAGGCTGAGGGGAGTCGGGCCGCCTCCGCAAGAGGAAAGGAAAGTTTGCAGAACAGAAAAGAGCCGGGGAGGTGGAAAGAAAGGAAGGAACGAAGAACGGGAGAAACAGGAATCGGGAAGTGTGGAGGAAGGAGGCAAGGAATGAGGGAGGGGAAAGCAGGCGAGGCGCGGGCCGGGCCGTACCTGCATGGTGACGACCCCCAGCTCCTCAGTGGCGAGTTTCCTCATCTGGGTGGCCAGAACTTGCGCCTCGTCCAGGATAGAGAACTCCGCCTCGGCGGCGCCCAGTCCGCAGAGCAGCGCCAGGCAGAGGAGGCCGAGGGGCCTCGGACCCCGCGGCCAGAGGCCCCGGGTGCTGGCGGTGGTGGTGGGAGCAGCGGCCTCCTGCCGCCCGCCGCCCCGCGCCATGCTGCCGCGGCGGGAGAGCCGCGGGCACCGCCTCCGGCCAACGTCCCGTCGTGTGTGTGCGTACCCCGGACCCGCGACTTCCACGCTGCTTCACCCGGGCCCCAAGGGGCCGTCTAGGGCTGCGGAGCTGCCGCCATGCAGCGGGACGGCAGGAGGACGGCCGGGCAGGCGGCCGCTGCGCCCCAAGCCCAGCTCCAAGAACACTGCGCGCCGCGGCCCCGCCGCTGACTGAGAGCGGCAGAGGAGGCAGAGAGACGCAAAGTGCGGAGTGGAGGAGGAGCGGGAGCGGCAGTGCAGGGATCCGAGTCACCGCGGGGAAGGGGAGGTGGCGATTGGGGCCGCCAAGCTGCGGGCGGAGGCTGAGTGGGGCCGGGCAGCCCCCCCCAGTCCCTCCCCTCTCCTCTCGCCCCGCCCGCGGCCTCGGCGGGGCCGCGCTGCCCCCCGCCGGCACGGGCTGGGGGAGCGGAGCTGGAGGGACACCGTCAGGGGCGGCCCGGGGACCCCAAGTGTTTGTGTCATCGGCTCTGAGCGCAGCCCGGGAAGGTCAGAACATTTTTTTTTTTTATCTTTTAAAACTTTTTTTTTTTTAAAACCTTTTTTGTCTTCCTTCCCCCTCTTCTTTTTTAAAAAAACCCTTCCTTACTCTTCAAAACAGTTGGGTTTTTTAAAGAAAAATATTTTCCTTTCAAACTAGAGTGCAGTGTTCCTGTCCTCTCTCACAGCCTGCCGCACGAAGTCATCCATCCCTGGGCACCAAAGGCTCATGTCATGGAATAATAGAAGCACAGGCTGGTTTTGGGTGGGAAAGGACCTTTAAAGCTCATCCAGTCCAATCCCCTGCAGTCAGCAGGCGCAGCTGCAATTAGAGCAGGTTGTTCAGAGCCCCAAACAACCTGACTTGCAATGGTTCCAGGCATAGGGCAGCCACCGCCTCTCTGAGCAACCTGGGCTAGGGTCTCACCACCATCGTTGTAGAAGCAATGTAAAAGTGTAAAGCAATGTGGAACCTATTAAAGCAATGTGAAAGCAACCCTCATTGTGTCATGCAATGATATTTGAACAAAAATATTTGTCAAGCAATGATATTAAAAAAAAATACCATGCAAGACAGGTGGAAAATCAATGAAAGGAACCCAAACAATGCCTAACCCACTCAAAGGACAGTTGTCCTACTGGGATGAGCAGCACAGAGGACATAACAAGCCTGAGACTCCTGGAGAAACATCCTCTTTGAGTGAAGAAGTGCTGGGAACAAAGCCATGTAGAAGACAAAGCCATGCAGGGAAACTGCTTTCCTTAAGCTGTGCTTATAACTGTGCTGTCCCTGGAAGCACTATCAAGGCCAAGCACATACCAACTTCTGCACCCAGTGGGAAGTGTCAGCACCTTTCTCAATCCCTCGTCTTCCTCGCACTTTACACTTTCCCTTCTCATTGTGTACCTCATCAGGAACATCTTACGTGGGTTGTGTGTACCTTGGGTTGTATTAGGAAAACACATACCAGGAAATATAATTTACCAAGTGAAAGCAGAAGCCTTTTTCTTTTGCACCCAGCAATCAGTAAGCCCAAGGCATGTAGGAGATCTATACCCTCCAGATTTATCTGGATGTAATCACAGAATCATAGAATCATAGAATCAACCAGGTTGGAAGAGGCCTCCAGGATCATCCAGTCCAACATATCACCCAGCCCTGTCCAATCAACTAGACCATGGCACTAAATGCCTCATCCAGTCTTATTTGGAACACCTCCAGGGATGGCAACTCCACCACCTTCCTGGGCAACCCATTCCAATGACAAATCACTCTCTCTGTGAAGAACTTCCTCTTATCATCCAGCCTAAACCTCCCCCGGCACAACTTGAGGCTGTGTCCCCTTGTTCTGTTGCTGGTTGCCTGGGAGAAGAGACCAACCCCCACCTGGCTACAACCTCCCTTCAGGTAGTTGTAGACAGCAATGAGGTCACCCCTGAGCCTCCTCTTCTCCACGCTAAACACCCCCAGCTCCCTCAGCCTCTCCTCACAGGGCTGTGCTCCAGGCCCCTCACCAGCCTTGGTGCCATTCTCTGGACACATTCCAGCACCCCAACATCTCTCTTAAATTGGGGAGCCCAGAACTGGACAGAGTGCTCAAGGTGTTGCCTGACCAGTGTTGAGTACAGGGGAAGAATAACCTCCCTTGTCCTACTGTCGACATGGGACCTTGAAGATCAGCTAGTTTCAACCTCTCTGCCATGGTCAGGGATACTTTTCACTAGACCAGGTTGCTCAAGGCCTCATTCAACCTGGTCCCCAGGGCAAGGACATTCCGTGAGTTACCAATTCATCCAAGAATTAATACAGCCACATAGTCCTATTCTTTTTTTCCTGCAATGTGGCTTCTGTCTACCTTAACAGTTGATTTTTTTTAAACTTCTCTCAGGTGCTGGATGCCAATAGCAATTCCCCCTCCCACTTTGTCCAGAGTGAGAGCTGCATCAGAACCAAAACTCTGCCTGTGGGAAAGGGCTGCAGCTGGGCAGCGTCTGCTGGCATCGCTCAGCATCAGGTTTAACCTGCTGTTGGTTTTGTAGGGGACATCAGCAGAACTCCCTTTCATTTGCTTTTAATAAATGAAATTAATTCTTACTATGCAAAAGCTGTATCAGTTTATGTTTGCCTTTTGCTCATTCAGGCGATTTATGGCTCTCACATGATATTTCAGTTTTCCTGAGGAGTTTCTTCTGGTTTAGCAAAATCAATCTAAACCAAAACACCACCTTTTCAAGCTGCCATAGCCATCATCTTGTATTTCTGTTGCTGAAGTACCTTTTTGGTTTGGTTTGGTTTTTTACCTGAAAGACAAGCAATTTTCTTTCCATCATGTTGAAGCATTTGGACTTCTGTTGGAATACTTTCCCTGGGCCCAAGAGAGAAGCAAAACTGAGCCAAATTTACTCTTAGCACTAGTCATTTTCGTATTACATTTTTTATGGGGGGTTTTATTAGATTCACTAGCGTAGGATGCAAAGGTTTTAAATTATAGTGAAAAGCCAAGTGGTTTTCAAATGTCTTGGCTAAACTACCCAGTTTGGGAGGTTTTTTTATTATTTTATTTCTGACCCTAACTGCATGTTTGAAAAGAAAACTCCATCTCTGTAAACTTTGCTGCAAAAAACATTACCAAGTCAAGGTCACGGCTGGAGCTCAGTCAGTAGCTAGCTGTGTTAGCAATACCACTGCATTTCCAGCCACCCAAGGCATCCAGCTCATGCACCTGATCATGAAATCACAGGTTAGTGCTACAAATACTCTTCCCTTCTCTTCTCTTCTCTTCTCTTCTCTTCTCTTCTCTTCTCTTCTCTTCTCTTCTCTTCTCTTCTCTTCTCTTCTCTCCTCTCCTCTCCTCTCCTCTCCTCTCCTCTCCTCTCCTCTCCTCTCCTCTCCTCTCCTCTCCTCTCCTCTCCTCTTTCTTTTATTTTTTTTAAAAAAATATCATTATTTTAGTTACTACAAAACTAACCTCAGGAAATTAATGAAGCAATTGTCCTAGTTCCAAAGCCCCAGGTTATTCTTCCCCTATACTCAACACTGGTCAGGCAACACCTTGAGCACTCTGTCCAGTTCTGGGTTCCTCAATTCAAGAGAGCTGTTGAGGTACTGGAACGTGTCCAGAGAAGGGAGACAAAGCTGGTGAGGGACCTGGAGCACAGCCCTGTGAGGAGAGGCTGAGGGAGCTGGGGGTGTTTAGCCTGGAGAAGAGGAGGCTCAGGGGTGACCTCATTGCTGTCTACAACTACCTGAAGGGAGGTTGTAGCCAGGTGGGGATTGGTCTCTTCTGCCAGGCAACCTCAAGAGAACAAGGGGACACAGTCTCAAGTTGTGCCGGGGGAGGTTTAGGCTGGATGGTAAGAGGAAGTTCTTCACAGAGAGAGTGATTGGCATTGGAATGGGCTGCCCAGGGAGGTGGTGGAGTCACCGTCCCTGGGGGTGTTCCAAAAAGGACTGGATGGGGCACTTAGTGCCATGGTCTAGTTGATTGGATAGGACTGGGTGATAGGTTGGACTGGATGATCCTGGAGGCCTCTTCCAACCTGGCTGATTCTATGATTCTATGATCCTGTTCATGGCAAGGGAACTAACTGAACAGGTTTAACATTTTCTTGTACAATCTTAATTTAATTTACTCTGTATCCCCTGGAGCAAACCTGCACTCTTCCTGGAGTTCCCATATGTTCCATGCCTCCACAGCTGCCTTCCCAGACAAGCTAGGCAGCTTTCAGCACAGCAGCAGTTAGCAAACTGTCATAGGATCATTTTAGTTGGTTGGAAGAGACATTTAGGACCATCAGATACAACTGTAACAAGTTCTTCCTTCTACCGTGCAGCCTCCTTGCCTCCTGTGTTTATGAAGGAGTGTGATGGTTTGGAAGTTACTCTCCCCCCACCCCCCAATGACATCACCCAGACTAGACTCAGCTGGCTGGAAGTTAAGGAATGAAGCTATATTTACAGCTTAGCACAATTTACAAACAGATATATACACAATATTTACATTTATATACAAGTTTAAAAGTAATACAGAAACACAACACCCCTCCCAGAAATCAGAGTCCTCAGGAGGACTCCTGACCCAAACCTCCTCCCCTCTCCCTCTTTCCCTCCCTTCAGAAATAACCAGGGCAATCCCTGTATATTTCACATGATAAATCTGGAGAGATCTGTGGTGAGATGTCAAAAAGATGACAAGCAGGGGTTAGAGGAAAAAGGGTTACAGAGGCAACCACAGAGACCAGGCCGCCAGCAAGAAGGAACAGAACTGAGAGCCAAGCAGTATGTGAGAAGTGTCTTATCTCTATTTTGACTAGTTGCATTTCTCAGCAGAAAAATGAGTGATATAGGGTACTGGGGTTTGTTTTCTTTCTTCTCACAGCTAAGGATTTCATTTCTCTCAGAAAAATATTCCAAGTAGCCTCAAACCAGCACAAGTAGCTTGTCCATGTTGTGGAAAGCTATCCTGATGCAGAACTGCAACCAAGTAGAAGAGAAGGCTGTGGGGAGACCTGGTGGCCTTTCAGTGATTAAAGGGGCCAAAAAGACATCTTTGATCAGGGCCTGTTGTGACAGGACAAGAGGTGACAATTTAAACTAAAAGAGGAAGATTTAAACTAGAGAAAGAACAGATATTTTTACCGTGAGGATGATGAGACACTGGCCCAGGTTGCCCAGAGAGGTGATAGATGCCCCATCCCTGGAACCATTCGAGGTCAGGTTATCTGGGGCTCTGAGCAACTTGCTCTAGTAGCAGATGTCCTCGCTGCTGCAAGAGGGATTGGACTGGATGAACTTGAAAATCTCTTCCACCCAAATCATTCCATGATTCTATGATCAGTTAAAACTGCCAGTTCAGTCAAGCTGAAAATGTTTATCATTCTTTCAAATCAGGCTGGTCTTTCACATGCTTAAATGGTCAGCCTGATGTGGCTGTGGATTAACCTATCTCCTCTTACTTTAAGCCTTGAAGAAGAGAATGATTGTCTTTGCTTGGTGCTGCAGGCTGGGAAGGAGCAGTAGGATGCAGAGAAGACATGCAGCCTCTACTATGCTAACAGCCTCCAGGCAAAAATGATGAAGCCTTTAAGATGAGACCACACTACAAATACATCTTTTTTCTTGTTTGTTTGGATTTTTTTTAGAGAGCAAGAAAAAAATGAATCTGGAGTTTAAGTACTAGAGAATGGGAAGAAGAGAAACATATGACAGATGGAGGATCCTGGGAACTACAAACCTGTCAGCCTGACCTCAGTGCCAAGGAAGCTGATGGAGCAGGTTATCTTGGGGGTGATAACAGCGCACCTGAGGGATGGCAAAGGGCTCAGGTCCAGCCAGCATGGATTTAGGAAGGGCAGATCCTGCCTCTCCAACCTGATCTCTTTCTATGATCAGGTGACCTGCTTGGTGGATGTGGGGAGGCCTGTGGATGTGGTCTATCTGGACTTCAGCAAGGCCTTTGACACTGTCCCTCACAGCAAACTGCTGGCTAAGCTGTCAGCCCACAGCTTGGATGGCAACACTCTGTGCTGGGTTAGGAACTGGCTGGAGGGCCGAGCCCAGAGAGTAGTAGTGAATGGTGCCACATCCAGCTGGCGGCCAGTCACTAGTGGTGTCCCTCAGGGATCAGTGCTGGGCCCCATCCTCTTTAACATCTTCATAGATGATCTGGATGAGGGCATTGAGTCAGTCATCAGCAAGTTTGCAGATGACACCAAGCTGGGGGCTGATGTGGCTGGGTTGGAGGGCAGAAGGGCTCTGCAGCGGGACCTTGACCGCCTGGACAGATGGGCAGAGTCCAATGGGATGGCATTCAATGGCTCCAAGTGCAGGGTGCTGCACTTTGGCCACAACAACCCCATGCAGAGATACAGGCTGGGGTCGGAGTGGCTGGAGAGCAGCCAGACAGAGAGGGATCTGGGGGTGCTGATTGATACCCGCCTGAACATGAGCCAGCAGTGTGCCCAGGTGGCCAAGAGAGCCAATGGCATCCTGGCCTGCATCAGGAATGGTGTGGCCAGCAGGAGCAGGGAGGTCATTCTGCCCCTGTACTCTGCACTGGTTAGACCACACCTTGAGTACTGTGTTCAGTTCTGGGCCCCCCAGTTTAGAAGGGACATTGAGATGCTTGAGCGTGTCCAGAGAAGGGCAACGAGGCTGGGGAGAGGCCTCGAGCACAGCCCTACGAGGAGAGGCTGAGGGAGCTGGGGTTGTTTAGCCTGGAGAAGAGGAGGCTCAGGGGTGACCTTATTGCTGTCTACAACTACCTGAGGGGTGGTTGTGGCCAGAGGGAGGTTGCTCTCTTCTCTCAGGTGGCCAGCGCCAGAACAAGAGAACACAGCCTCAGGCTGCACTAGGGGAAATTTAGGCTTGAGGTGAGGAGAAAGTTCTTCACTGAGAGTCATTGGCCACTGGAATGGGCTGCCCAGGGAGGTGGTGGAGTCGCCGTCCCTGGAGCTGTTCAAGGCAGGACTGGACGTGGCACTTGGTGCCATGGTCTAGCCTTGAGCTCTGTGGTAAAGGGTTGGACTTGATGATCTGTGAGGTCTCTTCCAACCCTGATGATACTATGATACTATGATACTATGAAATCCCAGTACCATGGTGGGAATAAACTCACAGATGCCAAGTGGGTCACTGCATAACAACACTGACAACAGAACAAGTGAGATGTCTCCTGAAGTGCAGGTACGTGGGATGGCACCAAAGAAAAGCATGATTTCCATAGCCTATGAGTCAATATCTTCATTAATGGTGTATATCCCTCTGTAGAAATCATGATGTTATTGATATAGCTCCTAAAGTTCCTTTACAGGTAAATATTCCATTTATATTTTAAGAACTGTACATATAGGTTCACATCTATATGAATACAGAGGTCTTTTCTGTAGTACTCTGACGTTAGCCTTTGAAAAATCTCCTTGGAATCAGCATTTCTTTTATCACAGAATGGTTTGCATTGGACAGGACCTTAAAGATCATCTACTTCCACTTCCCCTTGCCATGGGCGGGGATGCCTTCCATAGGCCAGGTTGCTCAAAGCCTGGTCTTTATGATACTCATCTTCCCACCTACAAGCAATACACCCCCAAAAATTATATGGTAGACAGAATGTTTTGTTTGGCAGCATCACACATTCTACCTGATCATCTCCACTGCACCAGAGTCCTTTTGCTAACCAATCTGTACAAACTGTACATCCAATAACCCCCATAAAGCCAGATAGCAATGCTTAGTCACTCAGCAAGAGAGCAACTGAGAAACTCTTTGTGGCTCTCATTTCTAACATCAAAGCAAAGACTAAGTTTAATCTTCTGGTACAAATGCAGATGAAAAATAGAGAAACTGAAAGTTTACATGTGGCTACTGCTTTCTGCTTTGCTACCATCTTCCTCCTGTATCTCCTAGTTTGTGTGCTGTTGTTCTTATTTTCTCATCTGACTCCTTTTGCACCTGCCTTCGTGTTGAGTGTGGTCACCAGAAAAAAACTGCACAGGCTAAATCTGAAGGTCTCCATTTCTCCATGTTGATTTTGATGTTTAGTTTCTCATCCCTCTCATTATATCTTGAAATGCTTTCTCTGGAAATCTCATCTTAGTGTTAGTTTTGGCTACAGTCCTTGCTTTCTCACTAAGTTTGATCTTTGCTCTCTCTTGAGAGTTGAACATACTGACGTGTTAGAGTTAGGCCAAGGGCATCATCTCTTATTCCGTGATTTATCATGGACTAGTTCAAGTAGCAATTGATTAATGCATCTGGGAACTGCTTCTCTAAACCTGTTTCCTTGTATGTGGATGACAAACTGTGCTATACATCAGAAATAAGTGTCTTCTGATCATTCCCTGCTAATTCCTGTTTGAAAGAGCACTTGTAGAAATTTGTTCTTAAGTCTGTACTACTTATATCTATCTACACATGCAGACGTGGTGTTGAGGGACACGGTTTAGTGGTTAACTTGGCAGTGGTGGGTTAACATAGCCAATGATCTTAATGTTCTTTTCCAACCCCAACGACTCTGTGATTCTATCTAGAGAGGTAGATGTGGTGCTGAGGGGCATGACTTAATGGTTAACTTGGCAGTGGTGGGTTAGCAGACTCAGTGATCTTGAAGTTCTTTCCCAGCCTAAACCATTCTGCGATTCTATGGTTCACGGTGCTCAGTTTAGATTCATATCATACTATATGTGTCCAGTTTCACATATATCATACGATAGGGCCCCTAAGACTTTATACTTCACATTTTATCTCACAGTGAGTGCAACATCTGCTCACTTAATCACTCATTGCACTATAGATTACAACCTGTAACGAAAATGGAAAAAAATGCCTTGGTCTCTTCCCTCCCCAGCCTGAGTCTGTAAGTATGCCTATGAAAGCGTTCTTTCCATAGCACCATCATCACCAGATAATATATTTAATGAAAGCCATCACGTGTGTGGTGTGGGGTTTCAAAGCCAGCATTGTGCCCAGCTGCACAGCTGAGTGCTGAAAAACCCTAGCTGCACAGCGATACCATGGTGCTACTGGTGTGGTCTTTTTTCAGCTTGTTTTATACTAAATTCTGACTAAAAGATGAGGTATAGAAGAACATTATTTAGCTTCAAACTATCATCAACTTGCTAGAGGGTGAGGATGCCATCCAGAGGGACCTGGACAGGCTGGAGAGGTGGGCCCAGGCCAGCCTCATGACATTCAACCAGGCCAAGTGTAAAGACCTGCACCTAGGTCAGCACAATCCCAGGCACAGATACAGGCTGGGTGGCGAATGGCTGAAAGCAGCTCTGAGGAAAAGGCCCTGGGGGTCTGGGTTGATGAAAAGCTTAACATGAGCTGGCAGTGTGCACATGCAGCCCAGACAGCAACCATGTCCCGGGATGCATCAAGAGCAGCATGGCCAGCAGGGCAAGGGAGGAGATTCTCCCTCGTTGCTCTCCTCAGACCTCCCCTGGAGTACTCTGTGCAGTTCTGGATCTCCCAACACAAGAAGGACATGGAACTGTTAGAGTGAGTACAGAGGAGGCCAAAAAGATGATCGGAGGGTTGCAGCAGCTCTGCTGTGAGGACAGGCTACAAGAGTTTGGGCTCTTCAGCCTGGAGAAGAGAAGATTTTGAGGAGACCTTGGAGTGGCCTTCCAGTATCTGAAGGGGACCTACAGGAAGGCTGAGGAGAGACTATTGACAAAGACTTGTAGTGACAGGACAAGGGGTAATGGGATTAAACTGGCAGAGGGGAGATTTAAACTAGATGTTAGGAAGAAGTTCCTTACTTCACCACCAGTGAGAGTGGTGAGACACTGGCACAGGTTGCCCAGGGAGGTTGTGGCTGCTCCCTCTCTGGAGGTGTTCAAGGCCAGGTTGGGTGAGACCCTGAGTAACCTGTTCTAGGGGGAGGTGTCCCTGCCTATGGCAGGGGGTTGGAACTGGATGATACTTGAGGTCCTTTCCAACCTAAACCATTCTATGATTCTGTGATCCTATCATTGAAAGGCTGAAATATTTAAGCAAGGGAGGAAGAGGCAAGGGCATCTCAACCACAGAGAAGATGGATGGATGGGTTGGGGTTTGGGCAATGGGAGCTGATAAAAGGGCCTGAGGATCTTGGCTTTTTTGTTCCTGATGGCCCCGGAGAGATAAAATCACTGAAGCATAGAGTTGTTTCAGTTGGAAAAGGCCTTTAATATCATCAAGTCCAACCATCAACCTAACAGCACCATGACCGTTAAACATGTCCTGAAGTGGTATGTCTGTGATGGGAGACAAAGCTGAAATGTGCCCCTACAGAGTTTTCTGGTGCCCTGGCATTTTCTTACCCTTCACTAGAAAGAGTCTTTTGGGGTCCAGGCATTAGGGAGTCTCAGCACATCTTGTTTCTCCTGAGAGAATACCACATGGGAGCGTGATGTTACAATGGAAGTTCAGAATACAGGAAACTAATAGACATAATTTATGACAGTGCAGAAGAGCGTGATGACTACATGGTGTGGGAAGGCTGCAGTCCAGCAGTTTGGGATTAATATAACCATAAAAGCAGATGGCAGGGCTGGGTTTTTAACCAGTTGTCCAGTCCATGGGAATTTATAACTCATGACCTTTACACAATCATGTAATTACTTGTAAGAGAACCAGGCTCTTCAGATGTTAATCATTCCCCAGCCACAGCAGACATCAGAGTCTTGGTTCTGTTCTTGCCATATAACGACTGAGCACTATCAAGGTTTCTATGGTGCTTTCCTATACAGACAGATCCAGGGCAGGTTTGGTGGAGCCTCCTCCAGAAATGGTGGTTCCACAGGCTCACAAATTCATGCTAGCTCTAGGCTGAGGAATTTTCCTTACTTCAGCAACCCAATACCTTTAAGTACATCTCCTTTCCCGACATGATATCTGGAATAACATCTTTTAGCAGCATGGCACCAAGTTCAGGGAGGAACTCCATTAAGGAGTGTCATGGTTCATCAGATGGTAACCCAAATTGTGAAAGAGAAACAATGTTTAAAACATGTTTAAGGACTTCTCTGAACACTTGTGGTTCCCTCCTGAACAAGACCGTATGAATTACTAAGCATTCTTCATACTTCCGGATTAAAGGACATGCTCATGCTGTGAAACAAAGGATACAAATTCCTAACCCACATTTCTTGATCATTCTTTTGTGATTCTTCTCTTTCTGTGTTGTTTTAGCTACACACATCTAGTAGAAAGACTACAAAATAATTTAGATTGGAAAAGACCTTGAGGATCATTGTCAGGCACTGGAATGGGTCTTTGGGACATGGCTTAATGACCATAGTGGCGTTAGGTTGATGGTTGGACTCGATGATCTTAGGAGGTCTCTTCCAACCAAAACAATTTCATGATTCTGTGACCATTGAGTCCAACCATCAAGTGCCAGTAGGAAAATACTACTTGTGAGCTTAGTGCTAAAGTCAAGACATTGTGTTACTCTTTCTATCATTTTAGGATCACCTGAAAAAAAAGGTGTCTAAAAATAGCATCAGATATCTTCTCTTTTGTTTTTAAACTTGTTTTCAATTTCAATATCATCATCTTGCATCAGCAGTACCCTGCACTGGAGTGAGCACATTTGCCTGAGCAGCAGAAGCCAGATTAGACCCACAGGAACCTTGACAAGGCTCCAACAGTTCTTGAGATCATGTATCTTGAGTGTCAAAAAGTACAGGATTGGACCTCTCATTACATCCAGCATCAAACCTTTTACTGATTGCATGAAAAATACACACCTCTACCTTAGCTATGAGAGTCACTGGTTGTTTAGAACATGCTCCCATCCTTGGAGCTTACAGGCTCCTCTGAAGTGTGTCCAGAGAAGGGCAACAAAGCTGGTAAAGGGCCTAAGGAACAAGTCTTATGAGGAGCAGCTGAAGGAACTGGGATTGTTTAGTCTGGAGAAGAAAAGGCTGAGGGGAGACCTCATTAGTATTTACAACTCCCTGAGAGGAGGTTGGAGTGAGGTGGGCTTGGTCTCTTCTCTCCAATAGTAGGTGATAGAATGAGAGGAAATGGCCTCAAATTGTGCCAGAGGAAGTTTAGGTTGGAGATTAGGAATAATTTCTTTCCTGTAAGAGTGGTCAGGCACTGGGACAGGCTGCCCAGGGAGCTGGTGGAGTCACCATCCCTGGAGGTGTTCAAGAAACATGGACATTAACAAGTCCCTGGGCCCTGATGAGATGCTCCCAAGGGTGCTGAGAGAACTGGCTGACATTATTGCCCTACCACTCTCCATCAGCTTTGCCAAATCATGGCAGACAGGAGATGTGTCTGAGGACTGGAGGAGAGCCAATGTCACTCCAGTCTTCAAAAAGGGCAAGAAAGAGGTTCCAGGAAACTATAGACCAGTCAGCCTCACCTCCATCCCTGGAAAAATGATGGAGCTGCTCCTGTTGGAGGGCATCTCAAGGCACTTGGAAGACAAGAAGATTATCAAGAGTAGTCAGCATGGATTTACCAAGGGGAAGTCATGTTTAACTAACCTGATAGCATTTTATGGTGCCATAACTGAATGGGTAGATTCAGGGAAACCAGTGGATGTAGTCTACCTTGACCTTAGCAAGGCCTGTGACACTGTCTCCCATGACATTTTAGTGAGCAAGCTGAGGAAGCGTGGGATGGAAGAGCAGGCAGTGAGATGGGTTAGGAACTGGTTGCAAGATAGAGTTCAGAGCTTGGTGATCAATGGTGCCAGGTCCAGCTGGAGAGCTGTGACTAGTGGTGTCCCCCAGGGATCAGTGCTGGGGCCAGTCCTGTTCAACATCTCCATCAAGGACACTGATGAGGGCACAGAGTGTCTGCTCAGCAAGTTTGCTGACGACACCAAGCTGGGAGGCTTGGCTGATCCAGCTGCAGGCTGTGTGGCCATCCAGAGAGACCTGGGCAGACTGAGAGCTGGGCACAGAGGAACCAAATGAGGTTCAACAAGGACAATTGCAGAGTCCTGCATCTGGGGACTGCACCAGTGCAGGCTGGGAGGTGATCTGCTGGAGAGCAGTCCTGTGGAGAGGGACCTGGAGGTCCTGGTGGATAACAGCCATGGCACAGCAATGTGCTCTTGTGGCCAAGAAGGCCAGCGGGGTCCTGGAGTGTATTAGGAATGTGTCCAGCAGATCAAGGGAGGTTCTCCTCCCCCTCTACTCTGCCCTGCTGAGACCTCATCTTGAATACTGTGTTCAGTTTTGGGCTCCCCAGTTGAAGAGGGACAGGGATCTGCTGGAGAGGATCCAGCAGAGGGCTACGAGGATGGTTAGGGGACTGGAGGGCATGGCTGATGAGGAGAGGCTGAAGGACCTGGGGCTTTTTAGTCTGGAGAAAAGAAGACTTAGAGGGGTTTTGATAAATGTTTATAAGTATCTGAAGGCTACCAGGAGTTGGGGGACAGGCTCTGCTCTCTTGCTCCCTGGGATAGGACAAGGAGCAATGGGTGTAAGTTGCAGCAGAAGAGGTTCCGCCTCAACACGAAGGGGAACTTCTTGACTGTAAGGGTCCCAGAGCACTGGCACAGGCTTCCCAGAGAGGTTGTGGAGTCTCCTTCTCTGGAGAATTTCAAGGACTGTCTGGATGTGTTCCTCTGTGATCTGCACAGATAGTATTGTCCTGCTGTGGCAGTGGGGTTGGACTTGATGATCTCCTTGAGTCCCTTCCAACCCCTAATAGCCTGTGAGCCTGTGATCCTATGACAACCGAAGACATGGTTTAAAGGCCGAGGTGGTGTTAGGTTGATGGTTAGACTCAATGATTTTAAAGGTCCATTCCAACTGAAACAGTTCTATGATTCTATGAAGAGTCATTGATTCTATGAGAACCAGGAGGTTGTTTTTTTAAGAGACTTACAATTTGGCTAAATATGGCTGAACTTTCAAGGTCTATTAAAGGACACACTCCTGACTAGTGTGGTAAAATTTACACAACCTCAGCTTTTCTCATTCCTCAGCAGAACAAGCTGTTCATGATTCTTTCCCTGTATTGTACTTTAGCTGCAGACAAGTGTTCTGGTCACTTACAGCTTGCTAGAACCTTATTTGTAGAAATGGCTGAACTCTTCAGCTTGAATATCCTGGAGCCTAAAGTGAAAAACAGCTAAGAGTTTTCCAGCACAAACAGGGGGAAAAAAAAAGGGAAAATCCAAACCTGCAAACCTGGATCTTATTGCTGAGAAATGGCAGGCAGCCTTGGGAACAGGCACCACTACTGGCAATAGTTCTAATAATTCTGATAGTCTAATCTTTTTATCTTCCTTCTGCAGCTCTGCTTTTACCTTCATGTTGATGTTATAGAATTCATGGCACCAAAGTGCTTCTGGGTTGTTGGTTTTAATATTTTTTTTTCCTTTGCTTTTTCCTTTGCCTTAGTTCTAAAAATTAAAATATCTTCATTTTCATTATTTCACAAAGAGGTAAAATTTCTGGTGTACCTTCCACACACTCCTGGAGCCCCACATTGTGACAAAGTGCCCTTATGCTCTACTTTAGTTGAAGACCATCTCTTGCCACAGGATGGAACATAAACACACTTTTTAAGGTCATAAGAGGGTGATCTCCCATGGGACCACCAGGGTGTCACAGTGTCACAGCGAGGTCGCTCGGATGGAAGTATTTGCAGTGGTGACAGGGAGAACGTGAGACCCCCCTGTCTCTCTCCTGGCTCTTGGGAAACAGAATATAGCTCAGCTGTCCCTGTCATGGGGATTCCTTGAGGTCCCTAGTCTGAGCCTCCCTCTGAATGCTGAGCAGACACTTATTGCACTGCTATTAATATCGCCGTCACCTAGGCCCTATGCTAGGCAAGGCTTGGAGGGTGAAGTAATAACTTCTGCCAGACCTCCTGATATGGTTTGTGGAGCACTTTGCAAACAGGCTGACAAGATCTTTGTCCCCAGGATCATGTTCTCTAATTAGGCAACGGTTGCAACGTGCCATTGGATGAGGAGCGGCATGCCCCAAGAGCCGCCTGCAAACATGGTCATCTCCACACGTGTGACATTTAAATCCCTCAACTCCAGCCTGGAAACAAAGCAGGAGGAGAGGCATGCAGTCAGGGTATGCTGTCTGACAGGTTTCACCATCCCTTCTGGAGGAGGGATGCAGCCAGTCATAGAGGAGGTCACTGAGGAGCATTTTTTATTTGAGATTCCATGTTCAGCAGGACCTAGGGCTCTCTTTCTCCATCCTCTGCTATTCTGGGGAGTCCTTTCTGAAGTAACAGCAGGGTGGAGCTGCTCTCACCACACTGGGTGATAGTCATCTCCATGATATGTCATCACCTTCTCAGAGCACAGTTCAACGGTGTCCACCTCAGTCAACAGCTTTGTCTACTGGGTACATCACTCAGCAGCCAAGTTCCCAAGCCTGGGCACCAAGCTCTGCTCCCCTTTTCTGCATTTTACATTCAACAACCATCCATTAAATATAATCCCATGAAGAAAGGACAAACTCCAGGGCTCTTTCCTGCCTAATGAACACCCACCTCTGTCCTCCTCCTCCAGCACATCTGGAATCCTTTAGCCTTTAGCAGCCAGGCTGCAACAGGATCCTCACCATAGCCTGTGCTCCAGGAACACCTTGAGCTGGTTATGGTCTCTGAAATTAGGCAGGCAATAAGTGGAATTTTCTTTTATTACATTTTTAGGAATACCTAATGTACACCTAAACAAACGCTTAAGTGACACCATCTGCAGGTAGTTAACGTTTTCAGCATATGCAGCTCAATTATTTAGATTTTGACCACTCATTAGGACCTACAGAGGTAAAAGAATGTGTGCTCTAACAGCTGAAAATAATGTTTTGAATCACAGAATGTTGAGGTCAGAAGAGACCTTTGAGACCGTCAAGCCCAAACACTCACTGTGCTAGTTTGAGCCTAGCTAGCATGTTTTGGTGAGAAGAATTAGATGATAGGCTGTAAAAGGAAAACAATGGTGAGGTCTACTTCCCTCACAGTCTTGCTGGGATGTGTAAAGAAGAAAGGAAAAACAAAGATTAGGTCACTTGCTTCTTCTCTTCGCTGGGGAGCTTTGCCTGCTGGGGAGAAGCTGAGGCTGCTGGCTGGACTCCATCTTGCTTTCTAACCTCACCCTCCTTTGCTTGGCTGCTTCACCTTGCTTTTTAACCCTCTTGGCCGAGCCTCCTTTCTTCCTTAGGACTGGGGTAAGGTTGAGAGGGGTATGGGGAAGGTGAGGGGTGGTTGAGAGCCCCTCCTGGGGACTCAGGTTTCTGGGAGGGGAATTGTGTTTGTATTACCTTTTTTACCTTGTATATTTCTGTCTATAACTGTATATACTGTAAATATCTGCTTGTAAATTGTGCCAGCTGTAAATATAAGCTTCATTCACATTTCCAGAGCCGACTGAGTCTAGTCTGGGTAAGTTCTAAAAGTGTGGGGGGGTGGGGGATACCCAAACCGTCGCACTCACCTAAAGCTCACAATCCTGCCACTACCACTAAGCCACATCCCTCAGCACCACATCCACGTATCTTTTAATACCTCCAGGGATGGTGGCTCCACCACCTCTCTGGGCAGCCTGTCCCGATTTTGATAACCCTTTCTGTGAAGAAATGTTTCCTAACATCCAACCTAAATTTCCTTTAGCACAGCTTGAGGCAGTTTCCACTTCTCCTGGCACTATCTTGCAAGACATGAATGAAAAGGAAGAATTTGCCTTCTTCTGGGGAATGCTACTGAAGTGCAAAAAAAGTACTAAAGAAAATCAATACATTTTTTCCCCCACATTATTTTTTTCAGAGTACACTGCTATCTTTGGTTTTGTTGCAGCTGTTACTACACTTTTATTCCCTATCCCTCGTCTTTAAACCCTTCCACAAAGTGTCCCTCACAATCTCATTGCACTGCTGTGGCTATAGATGACATCCACTTTTCTTAGGAGCGTTTACTCCTGCAAAAGCTCAGAGCTCCATTGTCACTGCAAATTGCAGGTATCCTGTGGCCAGAGTGGTAAGCTCTACAGAAGCAGGATGACATTTAGGCATAGTAATTAACAGTGAGAGAAATACAGGTCTGCCAACAGAAAGGTTGGAATGCACTTAAATCAGGTTTTGTACTGCTAGAAGCTTAAAAAAAAAATCAAAGAAAGACTTAGAGAGATATTTTTCAATTCAAAGGTAAATAGCAGATAATGACACATTTTACAGAATCCCAGTATGGTGAGGGTTGGAAGGGACCTCTGGAGATCATCTGATCCAACCCCCCTGCTAAAGCAGGGGCACCCACAGCAGCTTGCCCAGCATCACAATGGCCAAATGGGTTGGGATATCTCCAGAAAAGAATTCACAACCTCTCTGGGCAGCCTTCTCCAGAGTTCCAGCACCCTCACGCCAAAGAATTTTCTTCTCCTGTTCAGATGGAACCTCCTGGCCTCCAGTTTGTGCCTATTGCCCCTTGTCCTGTCACTAGGAACCACTGAGAAGAGCCTGGTTCCATCTTTCCAGTAATCAACCTTTAGATAGTCATAAGCATTCATGAGATCTCTCCTAAGGCTGCTCTTCTGCAGGCTCAACAGCCCCAGGGCTCTCAGCCTTTCCTCTTTAGAGAGATGCTCCAGGCCTCTCAGCATCGTTGGANTCTGGTGCTGGCTGCCTAAGAGAAGAGAGCAACCTCCTCCTGGCTACAACCACCCCTCAGGTAGTGGTAGACAGCAATAAGGTCTCCCCTGAGCCTCCTCTTCTCCAGGCTAAACAATCCCAGCTGCCTCAGCCTCTCCTCGTAGGGCTTGTGCCTCTCTCTAGTAGTAGGACTCTCTCTAGTAGTTCCCTGTCTCTCTTGAAGTGTACAGCTCAGAACTTGACCCAGTTCTCCAGCTGTGGCCTCACTAGGGCAAAGCAGAGAGGGAGGAGAGCCTCCCTCAACCTGCTGGCCACACTCTTCTTCATGCAGCCAGCATTAATAATGCATCCCTGTGTTAGATTAACTAAGTATGCCTGAACTGGGAAAAAAAAAAAGAACAATTAAGATGCTACTAATAATGAAGCTATCAGAGAGAGTGGTTTGTAAGTCTGCATTAGTGGCTTGTAAGTCTGTGTTCAGAATAAAACTGTATATTCTAAATTACTTATTCTACTTGTTAATTAGACACCTTGTTTGCAGGGTAGTTACATAACAGCCAAAGCAGCACCTCTGGTATGAATCCAGAGAATCCTGCCATTCACCTTGGGAAAAAACAACCAAACCAAACAACAAACCGGTACAAGTCACTTTCAGCTTTGTACCTACAGACACACTCCTCCAAAAAGCAGTCTGTGATTAGATGAGTTGTTTTAAGCACTGCAGCTAGTGAAGGAGCAGAGAGAAGAGGAATCTCTGCATATCTGATTAACATCATGAGTTACTCCATGCCTCTACTGCCATTCTTGGCTTATTCTTGGTCTGTTGCTATTTCTTTGTTACAGCAAGTACCAACAGAAATCTCTGATCCTTCCACTGGTTTATTCTATTTAGAGTATTTAGATACTGATCTAAACCTCTCCTCTAACCAAGGCACATACGTAAGTTGTTATGGGTTTGAAGCTTTGGTTGTTTTATTTAAGGTAGGTTTTGAAGAGAGAAAATATATAGGAATAGATTGAAATTGTGTACACTCTGTGGAGACTAAAAACTCAGACCAGAGCTCATAAAACTTCGGGGTTTTTTTACTTATCTGATTTGAGATCTTCTGAAGAAATCCTTTTGAAGGCTGAAATGGGGTTTCTATTTTTTTTTTTTAATGGAAAGCCAAGAGGGCAAAAAGTGAAATCTCTTCATCCACATCACTTCTCTGGTCTTACTGATGAAAAAAACTGGTTTCATGGGAACCAGAAGTGCAGGCTAGAATAAATTTTACAAACTGGGAAGAAAGAACGTCTTTGTCTTTGAAGTTCAGTGATGTTCTGTTGAGCAACAGGGATCTGCAAATCAGATATGTCTTTTCTTTCCTAAATCCATTTCTCTGCTCATCCTTTTAATTTGAGCATTGACATCGTAAGCAGAATGCAATTTAGTAAACATTTCCAGATCTTTCCAAGCTGCATGACACGTATTGTCTAGACTTAATTAAAGAAACAAAGCGGGGAAAAATCCCAGCTGCTTTTCTTTTTCTTCCTCCATCAACAGGATTACAAGACTTATCAGTTTGGCTCTGCCTTCTGATTCTTATCACACATTTCAGCTCCACCACCTAATGAACAGCTGAGATGTGGTAAAGAAGCAGACCTTTATTTTCCTCTACTCGTGCCCTCAATCATGAAGGCTGAATCTAACACAAGAAACCGCTTATGTTAGAGGACTGCATTTAAATGTCACAAGGCATTATGGGCAGTGCTTCTCATGAGTGAAGACAGCAGTAGGGACATAGGGTAGACAAGAACAATAACAACATTTATAAAGGTTCATTTTAATCTGGAGAGAAAGAGGCTGAGGGGAGACCTCATTGCTCTCTACAATTCCCTGACAGGAGGTTGGAGTGAGGTGGGGGTTGGTCTCTTTTCCTATCAGGTGATACAATGAGAGGAAATGGCCTAACATTGTGCCAGAAAAGGTTTAGCTTGGATACTAGGATAACATTCTTTCCTGCAAGAGTAGTCAGGCATTGGAACAGGCTGCTTAGGGAGGTAGTGGAGCCATGGAAATGTGTGGACATGACTCTTTGGGACGTGGTTTAATGGCCATGGCAGTGCTGGGTTAGCAGTTGGACTGCGCATTCTTAAAGGTCTTTTGCAATGAAACGATTCTATCATTTCTGTGATTGCTTTACTAGGAGTCATTGCAGAGTGGGCAGTCTCCAGGTGCCTACCTCCACTTACTAACGAATTAGCAGGAAACGAATGCTACTGCATTGCAAAAACTGGCGTGGACTTTCCACAAAGCCTCTTGCAAATTTGCTGCTAATGAGCCATCAGAGAGAGAGAGAGAGAGAGAGGAACACTTCTCACTTATAAAATGGTCCTGCTATCCTTTCCGGTTAATTATCCACCCAACAACACTTTACAGCCATGGCAGAGTACCTTCACACCTGACACTGGAATTTACTCTTCTTCCTAGTATCAAGTGACAGAATGAGAGGGACCGGCCTCAAGCTATGCCAGAGCAGGTATAGGTTGGATATTAGGAAACATTTCCTTCCTGCAAGAGTGGTTAGGCACTGGGACAGGCTGCCCAGGGAGCTGGTGGAGTCACCATCCCTGGAGGCGTTCAAGAAACATATGGACATTAACAAGTCCCTGGGCCCTGATGAGATGCACCCAAGGGTGCTGAGAGAACTGGCTGACATTATTGCTCTACCACTCTCCATCAGCTTTGCCAAATCGTGTCAGACAGGAGATGTGCCTGAGGACTCGGGGAGAGCAAATGTCACTCCAGTCTTCAAAAAGGGCAAGAGGGAGGTGGTGTCCCTGAAGGTGTTCAAAAAATGCGTAGACACAGCACCTGGGGGCATGGTTTAATGGTCATAGTGCTGTTAACAGGTGGACGCTAGGATCTTAGAGGTCTTTTCCAACTAAAACAGTTCTACAATTCTATATTTAAAATGAGAGAAAATTGGAGTAATCTGCTCATACTGCATATATACAGTTTGGACTCAAGTGGCTGCACAGACTCTGCATTCTTTTGATCATCTTATCACCAACAACCCTTTAAAATATGATAGACGTGTGCAGCCCTACCTCCCGCTGCTATAAACAAGGCAGAGACAAATGGCTTGCAAAGAAAATGGCCTTTTTGAAAGAGCAGCAATGAAAAGATCTCCCAACAGACCCTTCAGATGCCTTCCACTGTGACTGACAAATTAAGATGGGGCCGTGGATACAACAGCTTCAGATACATGACAGCAAAGCCACAGATAGCAGCCCATCCTTTAGCTGGCACTTGTTTGGGGATGAGTCTATAAAGGCATTCATTATTCCACTTCATTTATGTATTTATTTAGCAATTAAGCAAATTTAAATTGCATTTCTCTTACAGGAAGAGCATCTGTTAAAATAAAACATCAAGTCAAAGCTGCTCAGATAGCAGCATCAAAATATGCTCCTTAACTGCAAATAGTCTGAAATTATCCTAGGTTACAAAGGCACTTCCATGGGAGAAAATGTTTAGATTTTAATCTTTTTTTCTATTTTAAAAATATATTAATAATTATACCTAAAAGGGCAAGCTTAAATGCATCTTCACTTGATGCAACTAGCTCTGTATTTAAGGATTTGCCAGGGTAATATCAAAATTATTTTCCATTGCCCAAATTATGCTAGTGCAAACTGATTAATATTCACATACATCAAGAGTCTAACCAGGTTCTTCCTCCTTGAACATCATTCGTCTCAAAAACCCCCTCACAAGCTTCTGGACCAGATGAATTGCTCAGAGGTGCCTCTGCACTCGCTTTGAAATGATCATCAATTACCCCACTATTATGATTTGCTTAAACTTCTTAGTCAAATTAGGTTGAACTTAACAAGAGAGTAGTTTTTCTCTTCTGTTGGAGACAGTAGAACAATCTGCTGAGTTTTCATTTCTCTTTTGCGTTGTTAAATAAAGTTTAAAAAAAATACAGTGAACAGAAGTGTAGAGGCCAAATCCAGCACCGTCTGTTAAGTGACCACAGCTAAGTGGGACCATGACCTGGAATTTGGAGATGTGAGAAATGACTCTACCCTAGCCAGGCTACATCTGGGGTGCTGGGTCCAGTTTTAGGGTCCCCAATACAAGAGACAGGGAACAACTCGGAGAGAGTCAGTGAAGGCTCCAAAGATGCTGAGGGGCTTGGAGCAGCTCAGGAGGAGGAAAGGCTGAGAGCCCTGGGGCTGTTGAGCCTGCAGAAGAGCAGCCCCAGAGGGGATGTGATCAGTGCTCAGCCAGAGATAAAGAATCTGTGCAGATGTAGGAAGATGGGGGCAGATTCTTCTCAGTGGTGCCCAGTGACAGGACAAGGGACAATAGGCACAAACTGGAACCCATGAGGTTCCATCTAAGCAGGAGGAGGTGCCACAGCCCTGGAGCAGGCTGCCCAGAGAGGTTATGGAGTCTCCTTCTCTGTAGAGATTCGAAACCTGCCTGGACACTGTAATGCTGGGCAAGCTGCTGTGGGTGCCTCGCTTTAGCGAGTTGAACTCCAGAGGTACCTTCCAACCCCACCATGCTGGGATTCTATGACATTAAGGCAATGGCATCAGTACCTCCAGTACTTTTCATCAGCAGCTTTCATTTATTCCTACATCCTATCCTCAGCTTTACCTCAAAAGACTGAAGTGCGCAGAGATGACATTGGAGATATTGAGAATGTGCACAGAAGCACTCCAAAGGGTCTTCACACTTTTTTCCTAGTCATTGAAGATGAGAAATAAGAAACTGGAACAAAGAGCAGAAATAGTTTCTGCTCTGAAGTAGACAGCGTTGGGAGGCAGAAGTTGATCTGTGCAGCTAAACGCTGCCCTGACTTGCTAAACAGAAACAATTTAGGAATTTAAAATGTGCTTTTTGGCAGCTCTACTCATCTGGAGGAGTCAACCTGGAAGAGAGGTTGGGTGTACATGCAAGCAGACAATTCACTTAAAAGGGATGGTTAGTGAAAGTATGCACCAAAATGTATGTTAAAGTGGTGGTCTTGCTCCAGCCCTCCTGGGCAGCTGCAGAGATTTAGGGAATGAGAGTTTTGTCCCCCTGATGTGGAAGAGACACTTTATGTAACTGGGATGACAGACAACAGGATATCACATCTGTCTGGTTTTGCTTTTAATGTTGAAATGAGGGTTTGTAGAAGGAATAGACACAACAGGCAGGTGGAAACATGCCAGCCTGGGTCAAGGAGGATATTGTGTCTGAAGAAGGGAAGAATGCAATACAATATAGAGTTTGGCATGAAGCGCAGAAGTTGTTTGGATTGAAATAAAAGATAAAAAGACCAAAGAAGGAAGATAGGAAACTATTGCAGCCCATCTGGAACAAATAAAAAGGCAGCCTGGAATAGTGATGCAGATAAAAAGCCCACGTTGGCACACTTCTGCTGCCAGGGATGTGGCGAGGAGAATAGGGATGCTGCACGATGCAGGCTCCGAGCGGGCGCATGGCTCTCTCACCTGCTGGGTTTCAGCTACCTCACTTTTTGAAAAGCCTTTTGTCCTGCAGCCAATGTTTTCCCTGCTTTATGCAGCCTGCAGAACACTGGTCCACACACGTCCGCCTCGCTCGGCAGGTTCCTGCCAGGGCCAACCCCCTGTGAGTCACGGCTGCAGAGGTCATCTGTCTCAAGATGCACCAGGGGAGGTTTAGGTTGGACACAAGGAACAATTTCTTCCCTGAAAGGGAAGCTGAACCCTGGAAAAGGCTGCTCAGGGCAGTCCTCCCACCCCTGGAGGGATTGAAAAGCTGTGTAGATGTGGTGCTGAGGGACATGTTTAGTGGTGACCTGGCAGTGCTGGGCTAGCAGTTGGACGTGATGATCTTGAAGGTCTCTTCCAACTAAAACCTATACTCCGACACTATGATTTCCAATGTCATCATCATTTAGTGATCCAGGTCCAACTTAACCCATTTGGGTTAAACTTAAACTGCTGGAAGAGGAAAAGAATGTGATTTATAACCTGACCAGTTTCCCAAGACAGTTCAAAGGAAAGAGCAGGCAGGGGTGGAGGTAGTGCGACCACCTCTGTGGCAAGGGCTGTGGATGATGCTCACTTGAACTGTCTTAAAATAAAACATGAGTGAGAGGTGCTGGGACCTTTGCCAGACGGGCAGGGGGTGAGCATCTCACAGGGATCACTCCCTCTGCTCCCTGCTGGACATCTGGAGGCAGTATGGCTGGGGAGGTCAGCAGCTCCCGCAGAGCAGGGAAAATTAATTTTCCCAGGCATTAGTAAAGACAGAACATCTGAAGGTATGTAGCCCAGAAGATGATATAATTTCATTCAAATGAAGAGTGCATTTTGAACTTTGGCAGCTTCAAAGCCCACCCCCTTCTCTGTTCTGTGGAGAGCAAAGCCCTTCAGTGCCGACGGCCACAATGCCGTGAAGGCTGACCGGGTGTCTGCCACAGCAGGTACCTGAGGTTTCCACACAGTTCTGGCTCATCTGGTTTGACTGGAATAGACTGGATGGGAGTATTTCTGAGTCCTGAAGCAACTGAAGCTGTGGGACTGAGCAAGCCAAAGGCTACATGCTGAGCCGGGTTAGGGATGGACTCAGGGATCTAATGGTGATGGCAACAGACATCTTACCCATCTGCTGCACACCTCTTCTGCAAAGAGCCACTGGACTACAGCTTGAGAGTGTAACAAACTATACAGTCAAGGAGGGCGGGAGGAGGGGGAAGGGCAGGAAGCTACAGCAGCTAGCAGGAGAGGAGGGCAGAGGGCTTGTGCCAGCCCTAGGGACCCTGTGAGCAGCCAGCCTGGGCTTCCTGGGGCCATCCTATAGGAACAAGGTTGTGGTGTGGAGCTGTGGTACTGAGCCACAGCTATGCCCAAGGACCAAGCCAGGCTTCAAAGACATCTAAGGGAGAGGCTGTGCTCCTCCTTGCTCCTCACTGCAGATAGCTGCAAGGGAACCTTGCATGGTCATGGAATCAACCAGGTTGGGAGAAACCTC
>WAAF01013153.1:79865-116863 GCA_013400475.1 Tricholaema leucomelas | reverse complement strand
TTATGAAAGGCAAGTCTTGTTTGACATGATCTTCTATGACAATGTGACCTGCCTAGTGGATGAGGTAGAAGCAGTTGATATTATCTACCTTGACTTTAGTAAGGCCTTCAAAACAGTTTTCCACAGCATCGTCCTGGAGAAACTGACTGCTCATAGCTTGGACAAGTGCATGCTGTGTTGGGCAAAGAACTGCCTGAATGGCTGAGCCCAGAGAATTGTGGTGAATGCAGTTAATTAAATCCAGTTGGCACCCAGTTACAAGTGGTGTTCCCTAGGGCTCAGTGCTGGGGCCAGTTTTGTTTAACATCTTTATCAATAACCTCGATGAGGGGATTGTGTGCACCCTCAGTAGGTTTGCAGATAACACCAGTTGGGTGGATGTGTCCACTTGCTGGAGGGCAAAAAGGCTCTATAGCCACCACCTTTGGCTGACAGTTACTAACTATTTCCTGGAGTGGATAGATGGGCTGGAACCAACAGTAGGAGATTCAATGAGGTGAACCGTTGAATGCTGCACTTGGGCCATGACAACTCCATGCAACAGGCCAGGCTTGTGGAAGAGTGCCTGGATAGCTGCTTGGTGGAGAGGGACCTGATGGTGTTGATTGATGTCCATCTGACTATGAGCCATCAGTGTGCCCAGGTGGCCAAGGCAATGGCATCATGGCTTGTGTCAGGAATTGTGTGGCCGTCAGGTCTAGGGATGTGATTGTTCCCCTCTAATTCCCTCCTTGCTGCTGGTGAGTCCACACCTCACTGTGTTCAGTTTTGGGCCCATCACTACAGGAAAGAGATTGAGAAGCTGGAGCGTGTCCAGAGAACCATCTAAGCTGGTGAAGAGCCATGAACACAAGTCTTATGGGGAACAGTAGAGGGAACTGGGACTGTTCATTCCTCAGAAGAGGCTGAGGAGAGACTGCATTGCTCTCTGCAACTACCTCAATAGAGGCTGGAGGAGGATGGGGTTTGATCTCTTCTCATATGCAGCAAGTGACAGGACAAGTTGAAATGGCCAATGAATGGAGGTTCAGGTTGGATGTTAGGAAAAATTTCTTTACAGAACGGCTTATCAGCCACTGGAACAGGCTGCCCAGGGAGGTGGTAGAGTCACCATCCCTGGAGGTATTTAGAAGACATGTGGATGTGGTCCTTAGGGATGTGGCTTAGTGGTAGTAGCTTAAGTGGTGGGACTATAAGCTCTAGGTGAGCAATTGAACTTGATGATGAAAAAGGTCTCTTCCAACCTCTGCAGTTCTATGATTCTGTGATACTGCCAGATTGAAAATCAGAGGACTCTGTTTTGTAAATAATGCCAAAAACTTCATGCATTTTCTGAGATCCACTCTATGAACTTAGTTTTCTCTGCATTGTGTTCCTTTCCAATTTTCTTTATCTGAAACTTTTCTGTTTTGATCAGCTGAGATTCTTTCACTATTTTATGTGGAGGAAGAGTGACACCCAGTGGTTAAATACAATCAGCAAAAGTTCCTTTACAGTTCCTGTGATCTCAAATTGTGCCTTTAAAAATGGAAGAAAAAAAAAAAAAGAGTTAAAAATGAGCCTTTTAATAATTATGTTTCAGATTGATCAAATGGGCTACAATTATTTTCTGTTTCTCAAGAGGCTGTGCTGCTTATACTATGTTGCCAATTGCTACAAAGCTATTTGCATTTGAAGATAATCTCTCTTACACTCAGAAAAGATACTGCTGAATAAAAANGTACCCCAGTCCCAAGGAAGAATGGAGATTCAGACAGGGGATTAGGAAGCAAAGTGGATTAGTCAAAGAGGCTAGAGAGAGATGCAGCTCAGCCAGTTCCCCAGCAGAAGTAGAAGCGAGAAGTACCCTATGTATGTTTTGATTCTTATTCTTATACAGCTCAGCAAGCCAATGAGTGAGGTAGACATCAGCCTTGTTTTCCTTCCACAGCCTATAATCTAGTTCTTCTCACCAAAACATTCTAGCTAGGCTCAAACTAGCACACTTTCTTAGTTCAAATAGGCTAGGATTTACTCATTTTAGCTGTACTGCCACTTTTGGGTGGCATTACTAAGTATTTCCCAGTGATTGTATAAAAAACATACACTGGATAAATTATTTATGGCTAGCAACAACATTTCTTCATAAAATCTAAGGTGTATGTTTGGTTGTTTGGTTGTTTTTTTTTTTCCACAGGATTACATGAATTCTTTTTCCTGCTTGTCCTGGCATACTTCATAACTGCTTGCATATATGCACAGTCCCTATGGCAAACAATTAAGAAGCATGGACCTATGCATACTGTGCTAAAGGTGTTGAGTATTGCATTGCTGTTGCAGGCTGGTTCAGCTTTTGCCAACTACCTGCATTTCTCAAGGTATCTTTGCTTATTTTTGCTTACAGTCTTAAGACTTGAAGAACATTGTGTTGTAAAGATCAATACATATTTTTACCTGTGGTGATTGTTGACAAAACATAGGACTGAGTTTTTTAACTCTAAGTGTACTTTGAAGAGAGAACAAGCATGTAAGACTCAAGTATCATCTTTTTACTCTTTTATCAGTTATTCTAAAGATGGAATAGGAGCACCTTTTATGGGAAGTTTAGCAGAATGTGAGTATGCTTTTCTACTGTTTGCTACATATTCCTACACATTAATCTGTATAATAGCAGATACTGTTGTTGGACTGCATTGTAATCATGGGGCATATCATTAGATTTTTTTACTACAAAATACCAGAAGTAGGTCTTCTGGTAAAACAAGTTTAATTCTTGATGTTTGCAATAGTTGTATTTAAAATCACACAATTATATATTATTTAGTATTTTTTAAAGGGTATTTTTTTTTGTCTCAAGATTCCTTCCTACAAGCACTGTAATATGCACCTGTCACATGAGTAACCATTTCAATACGCTGAAAAGGGTTGCTAAGTTTGCATGATTTAGAGTAGCAAAGCTTGTTTAAGAATCTTAATCACGTTTTATGGAGTGTGTCATTTCACCAGCCAACTTAATGTTGTGCTGTAAACTATTTTTCTGTTATAACCAATTGATCTGATTAGAGTGATGAAAAAGATGCTTATGTAAAGAAATTATGTTAAGAGAGTGTATTCCTCCACTCTGTATAAATATTCTGAGTTCTCACTGGAACTGACTTTCTGTAATGTTCTTTCTCAGAATGCACCTTTTTCTTCTCTTCTCACATTTGAAGCACTGGAGGGTTCTTTCTGAGAAAATCTGTTGCCTTTTTGTTAGCTTGAAGCACCTCAAGAAAGTAGTACTGCGGTAATGAAATAGCATTGGATAGTAACAGCCTATGGAGAAAAAATAGTTTTCCTTCCTGGAGTACTGTTTTAAAAGCTTGCAGTTGGAAATAACGGCCTCTTGATGGCACTTGGCACCGCAGTAATTGCCTCCTTGATGTTTTAACCATTTGAGTTAGCAGCTCCTTGCAGCTTCTCCGACAATTGTATTGTTAAACTTTTCTTCTTGTCTCCTGAAATGAAATTAAATGGAGAATATCAAGGTAGTCATAACTCCTCCCCAGTGAGAAACCCAGTCAGAACTTCAGAGACAGTAGCTGCATGCTACATTTTCTGTATGGTAGTGAAGAGGCCACTTTTATTTGCTTAAAGCGAAGATTATTAGCATTAAATATTTTTTTAATATTGAATTTTTCTTCCCTACCGTTTTTAAGGTTTGTAGTTTCCAAAAAAGTAGAAGAGCAGAAGTAATAAAAACGTGAAAAGCTTCAATGTCAGTTAGAGTTCTGAGGAATGGCTGATAGCAAGTAGCATAGCTTGAAGATGGAAAGTGTTGCCATTTTCCCTGTATTAGAGCAGAAATCTCAGTTAAAAGTAAATGGCAAAATTTCTGTTGACTTCAGTAGGGCCAGAATTTCTTTCTAGAAACCTGTTTGGATGCCACCCCAAACAATTGTTCTTTTTTCCTGCTGTCATTTAGTCTTTACCACATATAAAGACCTGACCTTTAGTCCTGTTTTTCACCTAAGTTAATTACATAAATCACACAAATAATACTGGCACTCAAACACATGACAAATAATGATTTTTTAACTTCAGATAGGATTGAAATGTGAAAAGTCAAATACTATTATGCTTGTGGAACAGCACAAGTAGATGAATTGTGAGGAAGTTGGACAAACATGGTGTCAGCTCAGTAGAATGTGGTGTTACACTGGCCCTGGATATTGTTTGATTATTGTAGTTTCAGACACCTCTATAAGCTTTCTTGTTTTCTGGCAATCTGTGCAGGAATATCAATGATTAAAGCCAATACTGAATTTTTATCTTATACTATTTTATCTAGAAATCAATTTGAATTGTTACCGCAGTCAAGCAGAACAATATCTATATCCAAGATATGATTGAGCAACCATGTCTGGCTGCAACATACAGGGCAAGTTATCTTAAGGAGTGACAGAAAATAAAATGCTCTCTAGAACATCTAGATATGTTTACTCATTTCTCCAGCTTGGATTTGTGATTCTGGTTTGGCATGCCTTGGATTCACATAACAATTTTTTCTAGCAAGCTCTGTGTCTCCGTAGCTAGCATTGTAAAATAATCATAGAATCATTCAGGGTTGGAAGGGACCACAAGGATCAGCTAGTTCCAACCCCCCTGCCATGGACAGGGACACCCTACCCAGAGCAGGCTGGCCACAGCCTCATCCAGCCTGGCCTTAAACACCTCTAGGGATGGGGCCTCAACCACCTCCCTGTGCAACCCATTCCAGGCTCTCACCACTCTCATGGTGAAGAACTTCCACTCACACCCAGTCTGAATCTACTCACCTCCATAATCCAAGGATGTTGTTACCCAAAACCAGTGCCAGTTTATTTCATTAAAGAACTAGCAAGTCTGTATTTACTAAAAGCTCTTGGTATTTCTTGAACAGTGAAAGTGTCTGAATACACTAAGAAAGAAGCATTTAAGCATATAGACTGTGAGGACACCAGATATATCCCAGGAATAATGTATTGAAGTCTGTTTTATAGCCATATCTTGCTGGTATTGATGGTATCAGGGAAATGTTGTAGCTGGTCTTCATTTGACACAGTCTCCTTGGCTGCGTATTAGTCTGTGTACAATGACAGTGTTTTCTGTGCCAATATTTGTAGTGAATGTGGAAGTACATTTATAATACAGTCCAACTGTATAAAAATAGAAATGTGATTCTGTGACTTAGAAATATTTTTCATGTACCTGACAGTGGAAGTGAGAATTACAAATAAGGAACAAATTTACTTGAACTAAAATATTAATCAGATTGAAAGCGTTGTTATGTGTAGTGTCCATTCACTAATTTTTGAACCACATTTTTCATTTACATAATAGAAGAATCATTTTTTGTTATACACCTTTGCTACATCAGTACCATGAGGTGATTTCCTCTCAACTACCTGAAAGGAGGTTGTAGCCAGGTGGGGGTTGGTCTCTTCTGCCAGGCAACCAGCAACAGAACAAGGGGACACAGTCTCAAGTTGTGCCGGAGGAGGTCTAGGCTGGATGTTAGGAGGAAGTTCTTCCCAGAGAGAGTGATTGGCATTGGAATGGGCTGCCCAGGGAGGTGATGGAGTCACCGTGCCTGGAGGTGTTCAAGCAAAGCCTGGCTGAGGCACTCAGTGCCATGGTCTAGTTGACTGGCTAGGGCTGGATGATAGGTCGGACTGGATGATCTTAGAGGTCTCTTCCAACTTGGTTGATTCTATGATTCTAAGTCCAAACACCAACTTGAAAACTGTTCAGTAAGTTTTAGTCAAAAACTTACCAGGTCTAAAGCTAACAATCACCCAGAGAGAAGCTTTCCATTCTTTCTACTGTCAAGAGTACTTCAATGAGGCTAACAAGTAAAGGCTTTACATAATCTAGCTTGAAGTTGTCTTTATTCAGATACAGCTTCAAACCTGGGTTTGAGGTACTGGTTAAGAATATAGCTTTAGAGAGTATGTGTTGTGTTCCCAAACAGAGGAAAAAAAAAATTAATGGACATAGCAAAATGAAGCAAAGGTAGTATGCATTAATAAAATGAAATACAGGCAAGTTGTTACTCCAAATGAAATTTCTGTTAGGGGAATTCATAATGAATAACCCTAAAAGTATCTGAGAGTGGAATTTGTCCTCAATGTTTGCCCTTGTCTGTTGCGAGCTACTGCATCCTTAGGACAAAGTGCAATTAAAGTACAATGCAACTATCTGATTTTTGAACAAAAACAACCAAAAAATTCCAGAGCAAAGAAAGTAGTTCACTTCATGTTTCATATTTACAGTGTGATTAACATACATACAATTATAGTTCTTTAGCATTTGTAAGTCTGTTTATGCAGATGGACTCCTAAGCCCAGACTTCTCTGGCATAAGAGTAACATTTGGAAGTGTGTGGCGCTGTGCCCATGTTGTTGCAGAACTGCAACATAACTGGAGGAAAGCTGATAGTAGTCAGTTTGGCCACTAGAAACCACTCAAAATAGTCACATTTTGTGGCAAAGCAACCTCAGCTAGTCAAACTATCATGAAAATTATAGTTAAAGGTCATATGACAGAGGTGTAAATGTCCAGCCATCCTTTCTGGGTATATAGAATGTTTTTCTTTACTTTAGAAAAAAAAAAAAACAAAACTTTGTTGTGACTTTGCTTTTTCTTCTGTTTTCAATAGTGTGTGACATAGTCTCACAGATACAAATGCTGTATTTATTATTGAGTCTGTGTATGGGTTGGACGATAGGCAGAATGAAGAAATCTCATAGCAGACCTCTTCAGTGGGATTCCACTCCAACATCTACTGGCATTGCTGTAGTAGTTGTTGTTACACAGGTTAGTGTTTTATCTTCATTCTTATACTGAAATACACAGCTGCTCTGAAATTAGTTGGATCACAGTCTGTCATATTTAAATATATTATGAGGGAGGGAGTATCAAAACTGAGGAAAAAAGCCCACAGCATAATGTGCATCCAGTATGTCTAATAGGTAACAACACCTTCACTTTACTTCAGCAATTTAAGGTGTAGCTTCTCAGTATGTTTTTGTTCAGCAGGAACTTTAAAAGTTCCCACAGTTTTTCCAAACTCCTAATTGTGCCAATTGTTTGTGATATTATACTGTAAACCAGATTGGTGAAGTGATCTTTTGGGATCATTGGGAAAAAAATGACATTTCAGCACAGTCATTTTACTGACTGATTTTATAATGTGGCCCTAGAAATAGTTGTAGCCAGTACAACTGAAGAGTTGTGAACTACATTGTGGGAGCAACAACAAGCAGCATGAAAAACAAGAAAAGCTGCTGAGAGAAATTATGTCACCAAAAAAACCTCCTCAGTGTCTTCTTAGACTACTCAAATAGGATGTCTGATGGTCTTTTCAATCAATATAAGGGAATTCTTGAAAGGCTTATGTGCAGGATTGGTCTTGCATTTGTATATTATACAAATGGTCTGGCTCATAATTTCATTCAAATATTTTCCATTAGTATAAATTAGAAAGTCAAGTAAACCTGTAACTTAAAAGTAGATTGTTATGGAGATCATCCAACCCTGGTGGTACCTTTTTGTAAACAAATTTTTTTTAATCACAGCATAAAAACAAGAGAATCTGAAAGCTATTGAGAGAGGAACAGGGAGAAACTGGAGACAGTAACGAGGGAGAGATTATACTGGAGATTTTGTGCTATGAGGGTTGTATCTGTAATTAGTGCTACTTCCAAAATAAATAAGTGGACTGCTAAAACATTAAGAATAGCTGGGAGCTGACATTTCTTGCTAATTAAGTATGTAAACCAAAGGCTGTTAAGGCCAATGAGACTGTTGAAATTTAAAGACAGGTTCATTCCACCTTACTTTGACACCTGTCGAGCATCAGAAATTTTATATGCTGGTAGTAAAGAAGACTTCTGAAGTATTTAATTTTATTCATGCTTCTCCACTTGTACGTACATAGGAGTGTGTTAGAATGCTGTCACTTCAGACTGGAAAGTTAGTTGTTTCTTTTTTACTATTTAGAGAGGACACTTGGTATCATCAGCTTGGTCCTTTTTTGGTTGTTACTTCTGGTGAAAAACGAGGCAGCTGCCATACATACATGGTTCTTCCCCCAGTACTGGTCCATCACACATTTGTGGTGGCTCTTTGAGCACTGACACAAAGTTTGCTATCTTACTTTTCCCTACAGAAGCACAGCTCTACCACATCTCTCCTCCTAGTACCATTGAGAATGTCAGATTTAGTGGGAGTTTTGTAGGAACAGAATATGAATGTCAAGAGTAGTCATTCCCTGGGTGGTTTTGCACCTTCATCTCAATGTCTGCTATTTCCAGCAGAAGTTCCCTGACACCAAGAGTATCTTTGCACCTTCTGGAAAGGATGATTTCCATCTCATGGTTCAGTATGTACAAAATATGCTTTCTGCCAGGTCTCTGAGCTCCACATTGTGTGCTAAGAAGAGCAGGATTCAAACATCACTTCTGTCAAAGAAAGCAAGCTCAATACTTCATCCTCTGGATTAGTCTGTTTTACTCACTGGTCTGTCTAGATTTACACAGCTGTTGGACCTGCTGTAACAGGACAATCAATGAGTACTTTTAATGGTGAAAAACAACTTCCTTTTTCTCCATTTTCCCAGAGATTCTTACAGGAGAACAAGCTTCCTCCCATGCCAGAAAATGGACAGATTTGTGTGAATTATCAGAGATATTCAAAGGAGTTGCTGTGGAGGGTGCTGGAAATCACATCTGCTACCTAACACAACTAGAGATTGAACCATGTTAGTTTTATTGATGTTCTACACTGCCCATCCGTACCTGATATTCAGAGAAGTCAAACAAGTGGACAGCCTGGGAAAACATGTTATTCAACTTAACTGCAGTTTTGCCTGGCAAACAATCTCTGACCCTGTTTGCTTACTACTAGTTCAAGTTACTTGACAAATTTTCTGGAGTTCTTCTCCTCTTCATATTGATGCTGTGGTCATTTTCTTTTTATCCTCTCAGAGATAACAGCAATTTCCCAGGCCATGTTTACAGGTTACTATCAGTGAAGGGTGGACACAGCCTCCTAGTCAGCAATTCTCTTGTGGCCTTCACAGCTGCAAAGAAGTAGTATCTCAAAGGAGGGATAAGTCTGCCATTTAACATCTCCCTTTGGCTTAACGTGTTCATTACTTCAGCCTCAGAACAAAAAAAATCTCACACTGCTCTGTACTCATTAAAGACTCCACTCTCCACTGCTGAGACAGCAACCTTGTTCAAAACTTTCTTGATGGCAGGTCTTTGCATCACATTGATTTCAGTTTCAGCCTTCAGGGCTGATGAGAGTGGAGGCAGTGATTCTAGAAAGATAGCTGACCACTTTGGACCTGACTAAAATGACATCAAATCTCATTGCATTCAATGTCACACATCACATGGGTTCTTAGTTATACCCCAAAGGTGTGCTCATTCCTCTGACCTTAGATGTAAGTGATTTTTTACTGTACTGGTGTTGCATGGCATCACATACACAAGTACTAGATACTAGAATCATAGAATGGTTTAGGTTGGAAGGGACCTCAAGGATCATCCAGCTCCAACCCCCTGCCATAGGCAGGGACACCTCCCACTAGAGCAGGTTGCTCAAGGCCTCATCCAGCCTGGCTTTAAATGCCTCCAGGGAGGAAGCATCCACAACCTCCCTGGGCAACCTGTGCCAGTGTCTCACCACCCTCACTGTCAAGAACTTCCTCCTAACATCCAGTCTAAATCTCCCCTCTTCCAGCTTAAACCCATTCCCCCTCGTCCTGACATTACCAGACCTTGTCAATAGTCCCTCCCCAGCCTTCCTGTAGGCTCCCTTCAGATACTGGAAAGACACTCTAAGGTCTCCTTGAAGCCTTCTCTTCTCCAGGCTGAAGACCCCCAACTCTCTCAGCCTGTCCTCATAGCAGAGGTGCTGCAGCCCTCTGATCATCTTCGTGGCTCTCCTCTGGACCTGCTCCAGCAGGTTAGAAGGTTAGGAGTAGCTAGTTAATCCATTTTACCTTGTTGCTACTTTTGATTTCCCTCTTGCTTCCTTCTTCCGCTTGCCTCCGAGATGATCTGTCTCATGAGAACCTGCCTATACTGGAGATTGATATGTTATCTTGGCTTGCCATAAAGTCAGTCTTGGCATAGAGAAGGGGAGTGTCTGCTTTTTCACTGTATGAATGTGGAGTTTTAGCTTGTATAGCTGGAACACCGGGATGATCTCCATGGTAAACATTCCTCTAGCATCTGAAGGAGAAAGTCAGTACTGGACAGTGGTTGGTGTCCACTGTGAGCTGAAATAAGTAAGAAATATGTGCAGATGAAATCAGGCATTTTGAGCGTTGCGTTATGTAAATAAGGAGGTGGTCATTCATCTTCACTTTGTGAAGAAGCAGTGTGGCTTTAATGTTGGACAAAGCTAGTGCAAGTCAGCTTTTCAACAGCCTGCCTCATTCGGTTCTTTTGTCTGCAGTCTGCTATACAGAGTTATGGTTCTGGGTAATAATTAGAATTTCCCTCCGATTTCTTAGAGCTCAAACACTGTTCTCTGCCAACAAAAAGATATCTCTGATATTCTCTTCAGTAGGTTGGTGTCTGGGTGTTTTTTCAGCATCTTTCTGATATTGCAGCCAAGTGAGCTGATTCTGTGGTCAAGGTAAGGGACTTCTTAGGGCTTACTGACCTTAGCTCCTCAGGCATAGCCAGCCAAAGAGATTTTTATTTCAAGATCATACTTGCCCATGAAAGCTCATCCTTTAGTGAGGAATGGATTGCCTAATCCAGTGTAACCTAGAAACACTCAATAGCACAAACTTGCTTTTAAGGGATCCTGCTTTTCTCTGGTGAGTGAGAACAATCCTGGATCATAGTAAGAGTAATGACATGTTTCCCTTATTTAAGTTTCCAGTCTGTTGTACTGAGGGTTCCATCTCTACCTCTAATGCTTCTGCCTTCTTATTATTTTAAGTAATGTAATGAAACTGAAGGAAGCTGGATTTCTGTGATCTTACGTTACTGTCACTACACATAGTCTTTGATCAACTGATTCCTGTGTTGTTTACACAGTTTACAGTCCTTAAAAGGCTAGTCCAGAGCATACGCTTCTGTCAGACACTATTTTCTCATGATGATTTGGACTTTGTTCTCATGATTCCTTTATTCCAGTTCTTTGTCATCTTCTCATGAAAGTGGCTTCCTTCATTGCTGTTACTATTGGCATAGGTTAAGGAAAATTCAAACCCTCATGAGCTCTATTCCTTCAAGGTAAGCTATCTTTGGGATCTACCTAAAGTTTCTTCTTAAAGCGATAGCACAGTTCCCTCTCCATCCGCCCATATTGCCTTCTTCTAGATGCATGCTTTAGTCAGGAGGATAGATTATACACAGGAGATGTTTGGGGGTGGTGGAATGTTATTTTCTCAGGCAGTGTATGTCCAGTCCAAGGAAGTTAATTTAAATACTCTGTCTATTCCCAAATGTAAATACCAAAACCAAAAGTGCTTTGTACAAGGCTGCAGTGATTCTGTAACTGCTAGAACCTGTATTTGTTGCCCTAGTGTATTCTACCGGGACTGAAATAACTTTTGTGCTAGCAGTTCATCAGTTTGATACCAAAACTACTGCTGTAGACATAACTTTACCAAACACTGTACTGTGGCTCCTGAAACCTTGAGATTCTCAGTCTTAATCCTTGACAGTATTCTCAAATAGTTTGATCATTTGAAGGTATTTACCTGGAGTTACTCAGAGTTTTGTGGTGGGAATGTCTGGAGCCTGTTGATCAGATTGTTTACTAGTAATCAATGATGGTCAAGATGTGCATGCTTCATGTCTGTCCCTCTCCCATCTGTTTATTTTCCATCCAGGTAGTTGAGGACTGACTGAAATTACAGCAGTCATGTTTGCTGTTTCATGGCCTAGGTAATGGAAGGGAAAAGCGCAAGAGTACTTCCTGATGATATTCTAAGTGAAACTGATCCTTTCTCAACTGCTGAGGCTCAAGGCCACCCACCTTCAGAAGGCACAGATGGAGTACATATTTAGTAAAAAGAAAAAAGTTAATATCAGTAACCTTTTTGTCTTTATGTAATTAATGTAGTGAGAGAGCCTTTGCATGTGTTCAGAAAGGAATCTGACTAATTTAGATTTCTAAATTGAGGCGTACAATGCCTGCTTCTGAAGGCCTTCAGAGCTACCTTACTCATATAAATCGAATTTGCCTGCCTTTCTTCAGAAAACCTGCTTCATTAGGCACCTGAAAGCTAAGTGAGATGTGTGCAGTAGGTGGACTGGATTCCAGTGCATATTCATGTCTTAAAATGCCGTTCCACTGCTGCATAGTGCTTTGAGAGTCTAAACTTTACGGGCATTCTAATCTTTAACCTTAACATTCCCAAAGCCTTAAAATTAGGTACTTCGGTAAGACCTGTTTTTTTTATGCGACAAGTGTGCACCTGCCTTCTGCTCAAGGAAGACTCAGAAACTGGGCACTTCTTAAGTCTGTTTTCCCATGGAAAATCTGTCAATAAGCTTTCTCACAGTGTTTCTACAAAATTGAATTCTGCAGCAAATGGGATACAGTGCAGAGAGATAAGAAGAATTGCTATTATTGTGTAGTTGGTTGTTGGCTAGAGCGTTGTCCAGATGTTGGAGCAGCATTTGGAAGCTGCAATGTTCCCTTTCCTAGACCTTAGAAAGTTTTCATGCCAGTTACTTGCAGAGTCAGACTCGCTCACAGTTTCTGACCTAGCTGATGTTGAATTCTTTTCTCCACAATGGCACAGCTTCAATAGAAGGGGTGGAGAGTGGCCCACCCAAGAACAGCCTATAGCCTGGCAGTTGCTGTACTCTCCAAGGAGGTGGGAGATGTGAGTTGGATTTCCTTTAGGCAAAGAAGGGAGTTGTGGGAGATCTAAGTTCAACCTGGGTGAATGCTTGAGCCTTTAGGCTATTGTATAAAAGGGGCAGCAGCACCACCCTCTTACTTCCCTATCTTTGAAAAGAAAAGTGAATCCTGTTAGGATTTTGAAAGAAAAGGCGTAGTTGCCTGCCTTTGAAACAAGCTTTACAGGTTGTGGATCCTGAGTGGAAGGAGACACCTCCCTGTAGTTCTGTGGAATCATTTCAGTGGGCTTCCTGCTAAGTAGGCCGCTGTTTAACTAGATGATGATTTTGGCTCTTATGCTAAGGTGTAACATTCCTTCTGTCCAAACTAGAGTGAACTTTAACTTGTCAGACTTTCTAAAAATTACTGAATGCAAGAAATGAGACTCTCTTCCTTCCAGCTGCACTTGAAGTAATAGGTAGTGCCAAAAAGCAGTTCCAATCAGGGTATTCTTGTGCAACATGGCAGGCTCCTAAACAAGCAGAGCGGAGCACAACCAGTTGTGCAGATAATTTAATCTGTGATGGAAATATAAATTGAGGTCTAGTGTAACCTTGTTTAAATGTACTTTGCTGCTGTTCTTTTCCAGAGCTTTTTATTAATTTGGGAGCAGTTTGAAGATACAAACCACCACAGCTACCATTCACACCATGGCTTAGCAAGCGGACTGCTTATTGGCCTCAGAGTTTGCCTGGCTTTGTCACTGGCTGCTGGTCTTTACCAGATCATCACAGCAGAGAGAAGCACACTGAAAAGGGAGTTCTATATCACCTTTGCCAAAGTATGGGTTGTGTCAGGGAAGCTGATCCCTTCTGCTGTAAATGTAGTAATGGCATGCAGTTGTCTGAAGCACAAATGCTTTTCATCCATAAGAAAGTTAGCACTTAAGTGTCTGTCTTGATTAAATTGCACCTTGTCATCATATTCTGAGTAGTCATTTTAATTTGACAAGGCATATAGAGCTTTTTTAAACAGAAATCCCACCTTTCATTGTGTGGTTTCATTTTGTTGATTAAAAAATTAAGCAATGGATTCATAAAATAGACAGAAATGTAAATGCAGTTCCTCTAACTGTCACTTCTTTCTTCTAAGCTGGCACGTAGTCATTTTATAACTTATACTCATCTTCTCTTTCAGGCCTGCATTCTCTGGTTTTTGTGCCACCCATGTCTTGCAATCATTGCTGTAATATTCAGAGAATATCAAAGAGAAAAGGTATGTACAGGCAAGATAAAAGAGATGGAATTTGAATAGTAGTTGTTCTTCATGTTCAGTGTTTGTTAGCAAACTCATGCTCTTAGGCTGTTAATCTTATGACCCCAAAGCAACTTGAAAAGTCTTAGTCACACAGCTTTCGTTGATGCTAATGTGAGTCATATTTCACAAAGGCATACAGGGTTTGAATCATCTAAGAGTAATCATTTCTAGGTTAAGGCAGGGATGGGGGGGGAGATTGTGAAGTCAAAGGAAAATATGGAGGAGGTGTTTTGTTTTATTGTTTGCTTGTTTGTTTTTTAATTAAAAACACCTTGGGGATTCTTTTAACAAAGCTAGTAGAAAGATAAATCAGTGGGTTTTCGTTGTTGTTTGCTTTTTAGTCTTCATCCTTTAAAAGCTTTGTTTAGCTAAATAGGTCAGGGAACCTGTAGGCGAACTGTATTCTTCAGATTAAGAAATCTCTCCACAAAGGTAATTTGTTTGGTAAGCTTTAAACAGTTAAAAACAAAGGTGGACTTGCTGGATTTCTCAGTTACTTAAACATACTGGGAGCTACAGAGCTACAGTATGAAGCCTGACATGGCCAGACAAAATGCATTACTGTTCTCAAGGGATTGGCTAACTCGTTCCAGGATAAAGGTTGCTTCTTTTCTCTATGATTACAGCCATAGAGAAAACACACATTTCTGTGCAAACGTATTCACAAATTGAGCTTCTCTTTGTGTAGAGGATATATAAGGGAAACAAAAGGGTTCCACTAAAAATATAGACTAAATGAAAAACTATGTTGTGAGGTTTTTTTTCTAAATCTAAGAAATAATGACTCCTCAGGAGATACTAATGAAGAGACTTTCAGTTGTTGCTTGATGAAAACATGATCAGAGCGGAAGGAAAGTCTCTAAAAGTGGGGTTAATGAAGGAAATTTTCACAATGTTTGGAGATTTTGAGCTTACTGAAGGGGGAGTACAGTTGCTCTGCTCTTGCATTTGAGCATGTGTACTGATTGTGTATATCTGCAGCCTCTAAATTATAATAACTTAGCTGTGTTTCCTCCTTTAAATGCACTTCAATACAATAAATGCGTCATCAGTAAATACCATATTTTTGTAAGCAAAGCATGTTTTAAAAGACTCCCTGTATAAAGCTTTTGCTTTCTCAGGAAAAAAAATGGTTACATGTTTGATAAATACTGCCTTAGACCTCTTTTACAGATAAAGAGACTTGTGCTGAAAGGAGATTTGGCTAAGTGAGACTGATAAATCACTGTCCTCAACAGCTCCATGCGCGTGCTAGTGCAGAGTGTTTCCAGGCTCTTGCCTTTTTTATTTCCCCCACTCTGTTTGTTGTAAGAATAGAATATATAAACATCACCTCTGCTTGTGAAACTGCATGGGTGGTGAATTGCAAGTCTGAAATTCCCCAGAACAGAGACTACCAGAAGGGTTATGTGACTTGCCCAGGGCTATCTACTGATTTAAAAACACACAGGTGTGAGAGTGAATTCTGGACTTGAGATTCATGTTCAAATCTTTTCTAACAGCAGCAGTATTAAAAGGTTTAAAGTTAAACCTCAAGTACTTAGACAGTATGCCAATAGGAATTTACTGTGGGTTGGGTTTTGTGGGGGTGGGGTTCACTTTTTTTTTTCCTTTTGTCTCTAGATTATTACCATAGGTGTTATCCTCTGTCAGTGCATCTCCATGGTGATCCTCTACAGACTTTTTCTATCTCATAGTCTATATTGGGAAGTATCTTCACTCTCATCAGTGACTTTGCCACTAACGGTATCCTCTGGACATAAAAATCGACATCACTTCTGAGATGTTTAGGAAGAATAAGTTATGTAATAAATGTGCAATAATAACTTGAATATACAAGTGTTTTTGTCACAGCTATTGCGATACGTGAGCTTCCCTGGAAAACTAACTACCAGTATCGGAGCACTACACAGACATTTAGTCTGACAAAGTTCCTTGATTAATCTGTTAAAAGTGTTGTTGAGTGGAAAATCCATAATTTGAATAACTTTATAAGTATTGTTTATGTGTAGGTGTGGTCCTGAGCTATGTCACAGAAAAGGCTTTTCTCACCCCTTTGCAGACACAAAAAACTGTCCATACTTCATATCAGTACTAGGTGTGACAGTGTTATAAAACGCTGTTCTTAAAACATCTACAAGCTCAAACAAGTCTGAAATAGGCCAGTTGTGAAATTGGTGTGATATGTAATGACAAGTACAAGTTATCTTATTTTAATGCTTTAGAGAAAATTAATTTCATAAAATGTATAACTATGAAAGAAAGGGAAACAAAAGAGAGAATCCTCTACAAAACACATGTAAAATGTCCACATCTGTCTTCAAGACACTTTACTACTGGTGTAAAGGCAAAGCCTTTATGTGCAACTGGTGCTCACACTGGTTAAAATTTTAGTGGAAATGAAAATAGGTTTTATGTTGGGCATAACTAAAAAGTTCATCCAATAATGAAGGTCTAAACATCAGTTGAAATGGCAACATAAAGGTAATTAAAACAGCAGGCTTGCATCTTTTTGAAAAAAAGGCAAAGAAAATGGAATGGGTGATGTGGTAGTAGAATTTTAATCCTGATATAATTCATTTCTGTTACATTGAGGATTCAATCATAATTAAGCCATATACACAGATTAAATTAACAGAAGCATTTCAAATAAATGTTGGTTTCAGTCATCAACTACCCATGAATTCCTGCCCAAGGATACTTAATCAGGATTAAATTTTCTATGAATAATTGAAAAACAAAATACTCACTGGATTTGTTATAATCCATGTTGGCACTGGGTTCTAAGTAGTTGCCATATTCCATCCATTGTAATAAAGCCATACTACTTTGTGATGCCCTAGCATTCAGAAAGCCAGTGTAAATATATGCTTTATTGAAGTGCCTGTTTATTATGATTGAATCACATTTACTTTCCCCCCCCCTCTTCATAATAGGAACATACCTATTGCCATTGACTGAAATCTTTCTTTTTGCATTAGTTTAGTGCTTGTCACATTTAAGACTTCTTTTCACACGTGTGTTTCTTTGCAACATGGATTATTGTTTTTTTTCTAGTGAATGAATGTTTATTTCTTGTTAACAGTGTGTATTTAATTGTGTGTCTATGAAAATAGGAGAACACTAGGGTTCTAGCTTTAACCATAGCTTTTCTATTCGTGTTTGCCCCAGTTATAAGCATGGTTGGAATATAAGCTTGTTCCATTTTAGTTCAGCAGCAGAACTAGACATTTGCTTTTGACTAAGGCAAAATGGCAACATGACAAAGTTGCTCATTAAATCATCTCCTTTCTTATTGTTTGTAATTCAGATCAAGAATGGCAGGTTGAGGCTAGAAAAGATGAGATATTATGATTTCACACAATCTTCAGAATGATTAAAAGATTAATTATTACATTCCTCTGATAACCACAGAAAAATATTATTGGTTAAATCTTCAGTCTTTATTTCCCTGCTTATCTCTGTACTTTTCATCTTCTCAAGAAAAAGCATCCTGTTTTCAATAAGTCTCCCATAACACAGTAGAAGAGTTCTATCTCTCCTCATGTATAAGACATGTAATTCACACAGAAAGTAGAATTTTCTGATAGACCTAAGAAGCACTTCACAGTTTATGATCCATCATGATAAAAGTTTGAATCTATGCAAAATAACCCGTACATGACTTTCAGGAGAGGCACTCTATTTGTTTCATTCTTCAGAAGTGTGGGGTTTTTTACTTCCTGTAGTCCCTCTGACTTCAGTCAGTATTAAGATAAATGAAATCTTAATTTCACCTTGTAAATATACCCTACAACAATTCATAAAATTAATTCACTGTTAAGATGAGTGTAAATATGAAGCATAAAGTGTTTTAATCTTTTCCTGATTGCCCCATAAGTCAGCAGGTAACATTATGCCCTTAGTTTGACATTGAAGCCAACAATTTGAAAATAACTGTAGCAATTAAGGGTCATTTTCTTATGGTAAGTGGAACAAAGGACATCTATTCCTGTCCTGGTCTATTAGCATCTCTTCATAAGCAACACTCACCAATTTTACGTTGTTAAATCATTGATGCATACTGTAGCAGTAGGTCAATGTGACTGCAATAGTATTCAATATGTCAGTTAATTTGGTACAGCCTGTGTTAGAGGGCAGTCTTCAAATATGACTAATTTACAGAACTTCATACTTACCTGCATGCTAGCTTGAAGCTTTCTGCCTCTGAGTTATGCCTCAAGAGTGTTTTGAGTATGTGAAGGTCAATCTCTTCTTCCTAACATACATCTTCTACAAGACCAGCTGATAACAACTTGCTGTTTTCTTGCTCGTTCGCACAGTTACCCACTTTATCAATTTGGTTTCATAACCTCATCTTGAAAGAATAGCTTCTAGCCTTCTTTCAGTTGTCTTCGATCAGCACATCCTGACTGGGAAAGGTGGTTTTTTTCTGTCGTGAGCTGAGGCTCTCACATACATCTGAAGAACTCCCCATGCTTCCTATGTCAGCTATGCGTTAGATGACAGCAGCGGGCAAAAACACTCCTTTCGTATGCCTGTAGTACCAGAGTGTGTGTGTGATGTGGGTTTGTGCCCATCGAAAGCTGCCATGTACCCAGGGAGCTCTCAGGGAATGCTCCAGCAGCTGCGGACTTCCTGCCCCCTCGCTCCTGCAAGAGACTGTGCTGCGTACCCCTGAAGGCCACGCTGCTGCTGCTGCTGCTGCTGACCATGTGAACCGGCACTGTGTAGTTGAGGTCAGGTGACAACATCTCACTTGAGAGTTTCTGCTCATTCCATAGATCTGCTGTAAATAAAGCTGCAGCTACAGAGTATACGAATTCCATCACCTGTGCATTTCTGTGCTCAGTAAAGACAAGTGTGTATTGACAAGACTGCAAACTGAAGTTGGTTGTGCTCCAAGGAACTCCACATCTGTGTGAGAGGACATCTCCTTTCCAACCGTCACCTTTTCTGTTGGCACAGATGCCAGTTTGTGTCAATTATGATTTATTGGTGGTGGGGGAAAAGTAGGGTACCCAGTCTGGGAGAAACAATTGCTGGTTTGGTCTACAAGAGCCCTTCAAGCTATGAGAAGGGATCACCTTGCATTGCTCCCAAACAGCAACATGGAGGCTGGAGCAATTCTAGGGCTCATCGCAGGTACCCTAAGCTATTTGCTCCCTTTCTGTGTAGAATGTGTTTAGTGTACATCTATTTAAAATGCTTCAGGTAGGAAAATTAATATTTAAATATATGTAAATGTAAGTGGAAAGGCTTGATTGGAAAAATAATCAAGTTTCTAATACATATTAAGACCTCCCACACAAGACAGCCACAGTCAGATCTAACAAATATTCCTTTCTAGTTCCGGTGCCAATGGAGAACCATAGCACTATCAAAATGTTTTTATTTACATCACAGTCCTCTACAGAACTGGAAGAATATTTTATTTAGCCCTTGTTGATTCCATGCAATGTTATACCTCTGGCTGACACAAATGTTCATTGGACTGGCTAAAACTGCTGTCATGATGTATGTCTTAACTCTTTTTGTGTGACTATGCAATGTACAAAGAGCACATGATCCTTGCAGGTGTCTGACATTTAAAAGTATGAAGCTGTTTTTCACAAGATTGGTCTTTTCCTAACCACACCAATGTAGCTAGACTCTGATTTTTCCAGTGAACACTAAGTTCTGACTCCAGTTTTTCTTAAGCCTTTATTTTCTGTGAATTTGTTTCCTCACTTGTGCATCCATCTCTCCCACCATGCTTTGCCCTCCCTTCTCCCCCTCCTCACACATAAGATTTTGCCTGTAATGGGTGTCATTTCTCTATCTCTCCCATCTGTTCCCACAATCAACACTCACAGTCCAGCCCCTACTTTGCATCTAGTATGCATATCCTCTATATCCTTGGTCTGTTTTGATTTTGCAGTTTTCCTGTATCCCCTTTGCCCTTTCTACAATGTCTTTAGTCTCCCTAAGCCATCAGAGACCTGAGGAAGTGGTTTGATATCTCAGCAAAATTGGTCTGTTGATTGTACAGAAAAGAGTGTCTGTTCTCTTGACTGCACGCTGTTCTTGCTACCCTTGAAGTGACACTGGTTAGTCATCTAACAGGTTTAAGTTAAACTGGTAGAAAACTCAGCCTTTAGCAACAGCAGAAGTAAAAATCCAAATTATTTCTCAGTGGTTTTATTTCACTGGCCCAGTCATCAGGATTTGATGAGTACCAGTGGCACTGCTGAGTATGGGAGTAGAAAAGGGCACATGGAAGAGTGAAAGTTTGCCTTTAGACAGGCAACTTCAAGGTTGGTCTTTTGCAAGCTCAGCCTTGTAATTTGTCCATCTCTCTCTCCTGCGTTTCTTCTGATGCATTTTGTGTGCTAAGGATTGTTCTGTACATTCCTTTAATAGTGGAGAAAACAACCTGGTTTACTGCTTTTTAAATATTTTTAAACAAACAGGGCCAGTTGTGCCTTTGCAGCCTTACAGTAGAGGGTCCAGGAGGCTGCAGTTAGAGGAAGGATTTTTGATGGGAGAAAAGACAAGCACCATGAAAACAGCCATGACTTGAGTGGGTGCTAGTTTTTTGTGACAGATGGCAGCACCATGGTAGAAGGTGAACGAGAAGGTCACACAGTTTCTCACAAGGTCTGCCTGTGGTTAGAAAGAGACTTCAGCTGAACAACCAAAGCCTAAAAGGGCAGATGTTTCCAGCAGTGAGTACTCTGGAAGGCTGCTGTTATCTATCAGTTAATCTGCTGAGATGTGTGATTTTTGTGAGGCAGTGGTAGAATGGTGAGCATCTAACCATGTGGTAAGGGCTGCCTAGGCTGGCAAGTGAGTTTGGTTTTTTGCTGCTGCAACAACCCCTCAAAAATTTTGTTCGTGGAGATTACAAATGAACAACCTCAGGAATCTCCTTTTCTGAGTAGTTAGAACTGGAAGAGTCTACATGAGCCTCATGAGAGTGGGTACTTTTTTTGCCTACTCTGACCCTTTTGAGCCTCTTCTAAAACAACTGTGTTATTTTCAAATCAAATTTTATAAAATGAATATTGGAGTTGTTAAGAAGAGATCAAAAGAGACCCTGGTGTGGCCAGCAGGAGCAGGAAGGTCATTCTGCCCCTGTACTCTGCACTGGTTAGACCACACCTTGAGTACTGTGTCCAGTTCTGGGCCCCCCAGTTTAAGAGGGACATTGAGATGCTTGAACGTGTCCAGAGAAGGGCAACGAGGCTGGTGAGAGGCCTNTGAGGTCTCTTCCAACCTTGGTGACACTGTGATACTGTGAAAATTTACATAGGACTTCTATTTAACCTGTTATCTATGAAAATTTACTTCAGGCTAAAACTTGTTTACAGCACACAAAAAAAAATTGGTTTTATAAAATTTCCTTACTTAGGAGTACCTTAAATTGTGATTTCTAAAAGGGGAAAAGAAATTCTTGGAACCTTACCAGTTTAATTTGCATTTTGGCTCCCACGTAACTCAAAATAGATTAGATTAAAAAAAAAAAAAAAGGAAATTTGGCAAGTGATTACTCAATTACATGATTTTACTGCTTTGGTATTTTGAAAATAAAAATGAACAGATCTCTTTTACTTTGAAAAGTGCCTGCTGCACGTGTGCTGTAACCACTTTTCTGAAGCCATATGGAAGGTTCCGTACACTGCATATGGCGATGCTACCCAGAGCTCAGATACATATTCCTGTGATAGACTACACAGGATCCAGTCGTGTCAGGGATTTTAAGGTACATTCAGATAATACTGTATCAAAGTGTTACTGAATTCAGAAGTTCAGTGCATAAAATGCGGTGAACCCCCACAGTGATGGGGTCACAGTATCACAGTCTCACAGTATCACCAAGGTTGGAAGAGACCTCACAGATCATCAAGTCCAAGCCGTTACCACAGAGCTCAAGGCTAGACCATGGCACCAAGTGCCACGTCCAACCTTGTCTTGAACAGCCCCAGGGACGGCGACTCCACCACCTCCCTGGGCAGCCCATTCCAGTGTCCAATGACTCTCTCAGTGAAGAATTTTCTCCTCACCTCAAGCCTAAACTTCCCCCGGCGCAGCCTGAGGCTGTGCCCTCTCGTTCTGGCGCTGGCCACCTGAGAGAAGAGAGCAACCTCCTCCTGGCCACAACCACCCCTCAGGTAGTTGTAGACAGCAATAAGGTCGCATTGCCTCTTTTACGTAGAAAGGAACTAAAATGGCTTGGAGGTAATGCTGGGCCAGGAAGATGGGAGGAATTTGGGAGAGGATTATGATTTATGCAGTACCTATGTTGTGACAAACATGAAGGTGAGCAGCATTAATAGACACTTTTCAATTATTTCATCCTCTAGAGTTATGGATATTTGACCTTCTCCGTGCTTTCCATGTTACCCTTGATTCACATGCAGTCATGTCTCCAGTGTTTCTCTGATAGCTGCTCATCTCTAGGCTTCACACCAAGGGGAGAAAAAAAGACCAAGCAAGTGCTTGCAAACTCCTTAAAGCTAGCATTGATCCTCAAAGTGGTAAGAGAATGAATAAGACTATGCCTTAAACTGAGAACAACTCAGCAATTCCCTTTTTTTTCCATCACCCTGTTTTCATTAGTGAAATGGTAGGGGGAAGAGAGCACATCTGTCTCTGAGATCCCCTTGTAATGCCTGGGGCTGTATTTGTGGGTTTCAGGTCTCCAATAAGTGCACAGTTTTGCAAATGTGTGTTCCTTAGTGTGATCTGGTCACTTGCCTGTCCTCTGTAGAGCTGCTTTGGTTCTGGAACGTTTCTCCACAGGCTTGTATTCGGGTGTCTCCTCAGTGGAGAGAACTTCAACCTGTTCCTGTTCCTCCAATGCAAAGCCAGCTTGTGTGGTGGGGAATTCAACTGGGAGAATGGCAACTTCAAATGACAGAAGCTTTAGTTAGTGTCATCTCTGCCCTGGCAAACTGTAGCTTTTCTGATTGCTTTCAGCTGGAATGAAGACTTTCAGAACACTAATCTTGGTGTAGTAATGATGATGCAGACCCCGTGTCCTGTCGCATATGAGCAGAATATGCCGGGGAGCTGTTGGACATTAATATATGCCTTTTGAGACAGTGGTGTGGAGGTGGTGGATTACATTATGTCACTTGGCTATTGAGCCTGTGGAGCTTCAGCAAAGTGGCCCATTTTGAAGAAGGAGCACTGCCTTGATGTCCCTGACAATGCTGGTTCGAGAGGGGCAAGCGTTCTGCGATTGCAGTGGGGCTACCCTAATTCTATTCTGCTGTTTTAAGTTACATGGCACAGGATTTTTTGTTCTGCCATTGCTTAAGGCTGAGTTGCCCTCTCTACATCTTTTTTTTTCATCCTGCTGCCTAGTACAAGTAACTGGTTTTGGCTACTATGTAACTGGTACTCATCAGATCTGCTTCTGGGATGTCTGTGAGATGAACCTTGCTGCCCAAAATAAAGGCCTTTGCAAGACCGTCTTAATTTCCCTCATGGCTTCACTTTTCCCCTGTTTAAATGTGAAGTGATGGCCTTCAGACAAGCACAGACTGGTCTCCATCCCTTCAAGGCAGCAACCTGTTCTGAGTCTCTGTCAATGGCCTGAGTCAGCCTAGAACCAGCAAAGGGACACAGCATGAAAAACTTTATCCAGTGATGCTAGAGGAGCTGGCAGCTGCCATCAGCATCATGTGTTTCTGCAAGGGGGAAATTGCCATAGAATCATAGAATCAACCAGGTTGGAAGAGACCTCCAACATCATCCAGTCCAACCTAGCACCCAGCCCTATCCAGTCAACCAGACCATGGCACTAAGTGCCTCATCCAGGCTTTTCTTGAACACTTCCAGGGACAGCAACTCCACCACCTCCCTGGGCAGCCCATTCCAATGCCAATCACTCTCTCTGTGAAGAACTTCCTCCTAACATCCAGCCTATGCTTCCCCCGGCACAACTTGAGACTGTGTCCCCTTGTTCTGTTGCTGGTTGCCTGGGAGAAGAGACCAACCCCCACCTGGCTACAGCCTCCTGTCGGGTAGTTGTAGACATCAATGAGGCCACCCCTGGGCCTCCTCCAGTCTAAACAACCGCAGCTCCCTCAGCTTCTTCTCATAGGGTTTGTGTTCCAGGCCTTTCATGCACCTACAAGAAGAGCAGACCACCTTCAAAGGAAAAAAAAAATATATATATATGTGTATTTCTACCAACTGCATTTGTGATATGTAGACTGTGAGTTTCAATTTCTTATCTCTGAGGTCTGTTGCCAGAGACCAAAATGTGCAGTGGTGTGTGTATATGGATTGCACCATTGCAAGTGACTTTTGTCATGTCATGCGACAACACATCTCTTTGTTGGGGATTGCAGCAAACCTGAAGCTTCTTTTCTGGAGATGAAAAGAGGATGATAGGACCAGAGCAGAGGGAAAAATCCCTTCCTGGGCACCATATCCCAGTGGAATCACTGCAGTTCATGTATTATTCAAAGTCTAGATTTTGCAGCTAAGTCTCAAATTAACCTTGAAGTTATCTGGGAAGTCTGTTCCTCCCTATCGAGTATGTGGTTATCCCAGCAAGTGCCCTCACTGCTTGCACATCTCACCTCCCTGTTCATGGCTATTACATGCGCTAGAGAAAGGAAATGCAAGCAGTGCCCTAAGAGGTGGTTTACTTAAGTTTATTCAGGTTCGTTCCATGAAGTACAGCTGTGACAGTGCAGGGCTTTTGAGGGTCTACACCTGTCCTCTGCGTCTGGGGTGATAACTGCAAGTTTCTCCGTGAGGGGAGTTGGATGCCGTCCCTCGCAGGCCCACCCACGGCGACAGCGTGCCCTTTCCAAGGGTGTGGAAGTCTCTACGCCCAGGATGGCGGCTCTGGAAGGAGGGAAAAACCTCGCCGTGGCACCCCAAAGGCCGGAGCTGGTGCGATTCACCCTTGGCGGGGGAGCCGCTCAAGATCGGGGTCGCGGCAGGGCTGCTGAGGTCGGTCCCGGGCCGCCAGGGGGGGCCCTCGGGCCGCTCCGCGCCGCTTCGAGGTGTCCCGGCCCGAACGGTCGCAAGGCAAGAGGGGCTGTTCTTCGGCGAGGGGTCGTCACGGCCCGGCCTAGCACGGCAAGGTCCACACTCTGCTTACACCGCGCCGAAGTCACTTCAGAAGTAGCATCCCTGCCCGGTACCTGCTGACCGAAGAAGCCGCTCCTACAGCGGCCGGGCAGGGCAGGAGGGAAGCAAAGACAGCTTTTTTGCTGAGGTCCCGCTGCCGAGTCGCCGCTGCCTGGCCTTCCTGCCACCGGCAAAGAGCGCAGAATAGCGGGGGAGGGGGGTGGGGGGGGCATTTTCCTTCGCATTATTTAGCGCAGAAAAAAGAACAGCGTCCGAAGAGGCCAGACGCCCGGCGAGGCTCTTCCGGCAGCGGGACCGAGGCCCCGAATTAAGTCACTGCCGCCGCTCCTCTCACTGGGCCGGAGCGGGCTGAGCCTTCGCTGGGACACAGGCGCAGCCGGACTTGGATGGTGGCCGCTTCGAGATGCTTTTCCTTTTCTTTGGCATTTTAGCTTGATTATGTCTTTGCTCCCCCAGTGTATAGTTCTGATACACCTGACCCGCTATTTCACACTCTCGGGAAAGCCCAAAACGCGGCTGGTACCGAGTCCTAGAGAATGAGGAGAGATAGAGGAAGGGCGACAGAGAAGTTTGGGAAGAAAAGTGTGAAATAAATAAGAAAGAAATAAAAGAAACAAAAACAACAACAACAACAACAGACTCTTTAGAAAAATCCTGGATGTCTGAATGCGTGTGTGTGTGTGTGTGTGTATGTGTATGTGTTTTCCTTCCTGCCAAAGCAGGATGTCAAATGCTGTCCTTTTCCCCTCTTTTTTTAAAGCAGGCTAAAGGAAAATTCTTCACAGAATCTTAAAGAACTTTTTGACACAACAGCTGCAAAATCTATTTTCTAAACAAAGATTAATACATATTTATATGAGCTTAATCCAGATTTTTTTTTTTTTAATAAATCATTCTCAGAACTGCAGAGGTAAACTATATGTAAATACCTCAAGTAATAGGCTTGTAGTGCAAATCACATCATTTTATCTTCAATTTTGCATTCGTTTTTCTGGCTTAAAGGTGCATCAGAGATATGCATTTTAGCATATTCAGAACACGGGGCGTGAAATTAAATGTTTGACAGAGTGAGAAAAATATACAGACTTTGGAGATGCCTTAAAAATAGTAATTTATGCAGATCTAGAGGAGTGAAATCATTTGCAATGGAGTGACCCTCTCTCCAGGAATTTTTTGCTCAGTGTTCTTCTCTAATCTCCTGCTGTATCTTCATTTTTCATTGAACTAGCCAGTTTTCTGCGAAGCAGTCTTGTAGATAAGGGAAGTGCTAAAAGAAGAAGAAAGAAGAAGCTCAGTGGGTCCGTTTCCATTGCACTTTTACCCAAGGCAATGGGCAGAATTTAACGGATTCCTTCCAACATATGTTTTTGCCAGATAAGTAAACAGTGTGTGTCGGAAATGAAAAAGCATTTGCAATTTAATGACATTACAGCTCTCAGCTTAGGCTGGCGTGCTGCGAGGCGAAAAGCAGAAAGAGAGAGGAGAGTAGAAAGAGAAAAAGAACAAAGTTCATCTTCCCTTTTGTGCATTTTTATCAAGGAAAATATTACTTCTTTCCCCCTCTTGTTCTCTTTTCTTTTTCTCTTTGCTTTTTTGTCTCAGTCATTTACATTTTTTTCTTTTCTCTCCTCTGTTCACTTTTACCTTTTTCTTCCACTGCCACCGACTCGTTTGCTTTCACTACCCCCCCGCCCCCCACCCCCCTCATTGTGTCACTTTATTCATCTATTTGGCCCATTCAGTTTTTACCTATAAGGAGCTGTTTATCCAACAATGTATCTTTCTTTTTTCCTTTTTTTTTTTTCTTTTTCCCTCTTTCCCCCCGTGCCGTGTTGTACTCCCGGCGCTAGAGCTCACAGTCAACAGGATTGTTGGAGGGATTATAACGTTTCATTTCAAAGCGCGACAAATCTGCTCCGTCCCCGCTCTCCCCCAGCTCGCCGGTCCCTCGCAGATGCGCGGCACTCACGGAACCGGGATCACCCCCTACTACCCTCCTGGGCCGCCCCACCAGGGCCAGGCAGTGGTGGGTGGTGGGGGGAGCACGGAGCGCCCCCGAGGAGGGGGCAGAACGGAGGTGCCAGACAGAGCCACCCTCCGCTCCCGCCACCGCAATCGGATGCACCTTGGTCTTGTCCCCGCAATTTCCCCCCCCTGCTCCACCCCTCTTCCCCCCACCAGTGGAGGAGAGCGCAGGAAAGTCTCTGGCTCCCACACGACGGTCACCCTGGGGGTTGGGTGTAATCGAAAAATACCTTCAGTCAGTGGCAAGTCCCGTGGTAGATACACACATCAGAAAAGATAAATAATGCACTTGTCTAAACACCCGTGCATCAGTTGGGGTTTAGTTAGAGGGTTTTTTGTTGGTTTGGTTAAGTTTGGTTTGTTTTTTTTTTCCCGTGAAATTAGGTCTTCCCCATCTCCCAGATCCGGTACTTGGTAAGTAAAAAGGGAAATCTGGACATAAGGAGGTAAAGTAGCTAGAGGTGGTAATTTAATCAACCGAGGATATATTTCAATGCGGTTTTTTTTCCTGGTCTTCTAGGCATTAGCACTTTAAATTCATTATGTCTGTTTGACAGATATATGCAGCCTTAAGGATCTAAAAATGAAATCCAAGAAGTACAGCCTGCTAGAGGACATATATTGAAGTTAAGAGATTAAAACGGTCTAACCATTGCAAACAGAATGGAACATCTCGCATTCCTCATTCCTTATAAGCATGACTATTTTGCAGATGTTAAATACAGTCTGCTCTAATTATGAACGAGGCNGGTTGGGGGGGGGGGGGGGGGGGGGGGGGGGGGGGGGGGGGTAAGCACCCACACAAGAGCCGAGGCTTTCTAACTTTTACATTGATGAAGTGGATATTAGAAAGACAATATTAGCTCCTCTGCCGTCTCGGGCTGAGGAAGTTTTACATGGGGGATTTTCTCCATCCATAATTTAATAAGGAGGGTGCAGCAGCAGCAGCAGCCTCTCCTACATGCTTTAAAGACTCGAGAATCGTGCATGAATTTCCTATAAGGCAAATAACAAAAGAGCCAAATGAGAAGAGCGGGTCTTTTTTTTTTCCATCTAACTGGGACACTGAGGACTCTGTGTCATTACAGTAATTTAGCAATGTTAATGATCTGTAATATTAATACATCATACTTGAAAATGGGGAAGAGTTGTCATAATTAAACGCATTAAGCCACAATTAAAAAGTCATCTAAGCACTTGTAAAGATACCGGCTACGATAAGGCTGTTCATTACCCCGCGAACCTCCCTGCCCATGGAAGGCGCTCCCTAGCAGAGCTGGCTGCAGCAGCCCGGGCCCTGACGGCGCGGCCTTACCTGGCGGCCCATGGCTAGGGGGGGTGCTATGTCAGCGACCCCTTTGGCGGACCTCCTCTGGTGCTTCATCGTGGAAGGAGAAAAGACAATCTCGTCCCAGACACGTGTGTCCCCAAACACGAGTCGCCTTCTCAAATCAAGTCTCCAGCCATCACCCAACTCATCTTTCGATGTTTTGCCCCACACGGAGCCATATCAGCCTGTAAGCAGAAACGCAGAATCAGTCTGGCCCTCATTTGGCGGCCAAAAGCCCCTACTGCCCCCTCCTTGCCTGCCACGGACACAGAGGGCCTGGCTCAGAGCCGGGTGAGACCCACCGCACACAGGCAGTGATCATGGTTTTGGCTCTGGGCCGGGCCCCTGCCCCGTCCGTCTTTTCAGCCCCGGAGGGAAGGCTGGTGCTCAGTTCCTCTATCCTGGCACACCCTGCATCTGCTCAGTGCTGCCGGGGCTGAATCCCTGAGACCTGAGATCTCAACAGTGGGGCTGAGCCCTCCACCTGTGGAGCTGAGTCCAGTTCCCCAGGAAGCCAACGTGTCCCTGGGAACACTTCTGTGAAACGATGTGCTCAGGGTCTGATCAGACACAGTCTGGTAGAGATGGCTGTTAAGGTCTGGCCTTACGCTGCCCAAGTGCTGCCAGCCATCCCACGGGGGGCAAGATTTCCTCGTGTGAGTTGTGACAGCCTCATTGCCAGCCTAGTTCTGTCAAAATGATCTAGCTTTAAAACAATCCAGTGGCGGGGGAATAACGTTAAAATTTTGGTTCACAGCAACCAGATCACTGCTGATGTGGCACTGTGCCTGAGTATTTCTTTTCCATCTCTGGCAGACTTTTCAGTCCATGGACACGCATGGTGATTTTCAGGCTGATTTCCTAATGGAAATGAGGTTGTACTACCAGGAAGTGTGCTTATGGAAGGCTCTCTGATGGTCTCCTCCTGAATACTGCTTATCTCTTTGGCCAAATTCAGGCAAATCTGGCTGAGGGAACATGGTCTAGCAGCCTTTTATTATGGAAATGCGTGGCTCTGTATGGGAAGAAAACTCAGTCTGGTAATGGCAGAGGGAAAAACTCCAACATTAGCTTAGTCTTATGAATCAGACACGGAGGAAAGGTTTCAGACAGATCTTGAGCAGAATTCCAAAAAGTAGGCCTATTTCCAGCCATAATCCACAACTCCATGCAAATGTAGGCTTGCTGAGCCTGGAACTGCTTGGGGATCTACATAACATAGACGTTATTTACACAGGGTCCTGAGAGGAGCACTGTGGATTTCAGCTGCTTATACCTTTGCTATTGCTGTGATGTCAATGATGATTGCAATTGCTAAAAATAATAGCAGCGAGGAAGAAAAGAGGGTATAAGTAATGACAAATAAATGGAATATGAAGGTAAAAACACAAATTGCTTTCATATTGTGTTTTGTGTTGGTGTTATATTCAAACACGCCCTACAGATATGCTTGAAAGTAAAAACCTAGTTGGATATTGCTATTCAAGCTGCCCAGGGAGGTGGTGGAGTCACCGTCCATGGAGGTGTTCAAGAAAAGACTGGATGAGGCACTTAGTGCCATGGTCTGGTTGACTGGATAGGGCTGGGTGCTAGGTTGGACTGGATGATCTTGGAGGTCTCTTACAACCTGGTTGATTCTATGATGCTATGATTCTATCAACAAAGATCATTTAGACAGGCAACTATCTAATATTTTACACCAAGGTGTACATTGTGATAAACCAAGGGTAGCAAGTAAAACAACAATGTCAAAATCATGGAATATTTGTTTATGGGAGCATGGATTTCTTAAAGACCTGAAGAGAGTTTTATCACCTCTTCCCTTCCAGCAACCATCAATGTTGTACATATTCCCTTGCCATATATTCTTTTGTGTATTGGTCCATCAAAAGGGTCTCATACATTCTCAGCTTTCTATCTCACTGCTTTCTTGAGTTTGCTTAATGCCCATGCTAGATCTCAGGGTTTTTTATCCAGGGGGATACAAAATAACCACGAATTTAAGCTGACACTTAGGTCCATGGTCAGAATTCTTTGCGACCACTCTTCATAATATTGATTTAAGTTGGGAAGGTGCTGTTACCTGTGGTAATCTGAATGGACCTTTCATGGTCTATGGCCAACAATGAATTTCAGAACCTCGCTTGTCCAAGCATGCTGCAAGCATTTTTTTCATGCCATCTTCATACAGAAGATGAATGTTTGCCCCACAGAGCTTATGCAGTGTCCTAGAGAAGACTTGTAAACCTTAAGAAATCCTGGAAGTCAGCCGTGGAAACACTAACTTGAGCCCAGGCTCCTTGTAAATGGTCCAAATGAGCTACCCCACCGCCTGCTGCAAGGCTGGGATTCAAAGTCCAAGCTCTAGTGTGATGTCTTAGAGACTACAGTCCTGGGCCAGTTTGAGACCTGGAAATCTCTGTACCTTGTGTACATGCTTGAGTGCATGTTTAAATCCTGACAAAAGGTAACTGTGCTCTTCAGCCAGCTTCACTGAAGTGCATTAAAAGTGAGGTACATTCCCGGGACTGGAAAACGAACAAGCCTAGTGTGTGATAAAAGACAACAGAAAATTGGACATGCAAAGTGCATGAGAAAAGAGTAGAATCATCACTCATTTTGGAATAAGCAGCCATCCACCTACCAATTACTGTGATTTTGTTGAGCATTTTGCTGATGTAATTAGAGAGGTCGAGTTTAAGGAGAGGTTAGGAGGAGAACCTCACAGGAAACTTCTTGGACACAGAACTGGGCAAAGCTGGAAAAGCTTGAAAAGGAAGCTGAATCAAGGAACCATGCAGACAGTATCAAAAGCACAAGAAAGGCAGAAGTACAAACAACAACACTGTAGTTAAGAAATAAGATGGAGTAAGACACACAGCTGTCAATGCTAGCACAAGAGTTGTGTTGAAACTGTTAAAAGTTGTGTGGAGAAAAGAGGAGGGAAGCACAGCAGGATGTGGTCATATGGGTGAAGGACACCCATGCAGTTATGTAAAGGTAGAGGGAAGGTAGACAAGGGATATTTGTCAAAGGGATTTACATTAATCTAAATTATGTAACACTTGACCTGAATTTGGTTTAAAGGATAGTGAGGGAGGGTCAAGGATCAGAGATGTTGGTAGGAATATTAAGAAGGGAGGAGAGTGGCAGAAAATTCTCAAAGTCTGAGAAGCTGGGGGCTCACTCTGAGCTATGCTGAATGCTAAAGAAACATGAAGATAAGACATTTCAAAACCACCTACAACAACTGATTCTGAGTGAAGAGGGACACTCTTCTGCTGTCACAATGAAGGTGATAGGTTAAGCCATCTTCTTCTCTAGAGTCACCAGGGAAGGGAGAGGCAAGTGAAAGAGAACATTAAAGAGGCAAGACTTTGGGACTTAGATAAAAGAAAGCGCGAGGGAGTTGTTGGATCACTGGGATGGAAGAAAAAGATTGAAAACATGGCCACAAAACCAAAATAAAACAAAACAGCACCCCACTCACACACACCCCCCCAAACCAAACCAACCAACCAAAAAAACCCAAACAAAACCAAACAAACAAAAAAGCCAAACAACAACAACCCAAACAAACAAAACAAAACAAATGCCCAAAGGAAATGAACCCTGAAGAAGAAGCATGTCTGCAGGTGTCAGAGGGACCTCAGAGTTTGTAAAGGATGAAAACAAACCACGAGCCGGAACTTAGAAGGGCTGGGTGGAAAACCTTGAGAGAGCAAGTACAGGTGGTATGTCCAAGGGAGGAGGCTGGTTGGAATATCTTCTACCATTAACAGAGTTTAGTAAGCTGGGATATTAACTCATCTTGCAGCTGCATCTAGTATCAGTTCAGTTTGCTACTAGATATTCAGCTCTATCAGAACTTTATGGCATGTTCCCAGAAGACAGGCATATTTGTCAGAAGTACTATCACACCTGGCTAGGGCAAACTTGCTCTGAGGTTATCATTGCTTGTCCACAGCTAATCATAAATAAATGTTTTAGTAGGTGACTTAACTCCCCTCCTTTCTATTTGTAGGAAGGTAGCACAGGAGAGAATGGATCTCTTTAAAGTGTGGGGTTTGGAGACTGACAAAGACCTCATCACTTGTATGGAACCAATACCAACAAAACCAGCCCCTCATAAAGAGTATCCTCTTCCTTAAACTTTCCAGTCTTGTACCTGGATCCTCCAAAAGTGAGAGCTCTTTTTCTTCATTACAAGATTGAGGTAGAGGTTTCCTCTGTTCATTCAGAGGAAATTTGCCTTGGGCACATCTTATATGACATAATAAAAATTGTTATTGAGGAATTCAGAGTAAATAAATTGTGGAGGGGGGAGGAAGTCTTCAGCAATAATTTCTATTAGTAATCTTTAAATAACGTGTCCTACTTGGTCATCTCTGAGCTAAGTTTGCCAGTAGCTCATGTCAGAAAAAGAACATTCTCAAGGATATTGGTGAGATGCAAAGGAAAGACAATTTTCATGTAATCCACTATCCTTTTCAACTTTCCACTTAGTTAAGCAGAAAGGAACTTTTTTTTTTTTTTAATGTTTCTATAAGTGATCCAGGTGCAGCTTCAAGAGGGAGCATGTTTTCATCAGGATTTATGACCCTCTGAAGAGTTTGGAGCCCCAAAACTATTAATTTATTGCAAAGCATCAATGACAGAATAACAATACAAAGTCAAAACAAAACAAAAAAGAAACAAACAACAAATTGGGTGAAAGCCTGGTCATGGTGAAATTCTTGGTAGAGATGTCATTCTCTTTAGGGTGGTCTAGATTTTTCACATTGTCTTTTATCTATGACCAATGTAAGCCAAATGCTGTTGCTTTCTGATTACTTTTCCTTGGGGGATTTTTTTTTTTTCTATTTAAATCGACAGGACTATGTTCAAAATACACTAAATATCAATGTTAATATTGTTGATTCTTAATAATCTGGATGTGAGAATATCATTTGATTTGTGCAGCTATGTATAAATGGACACTTCCTACAAAATGTTTCAGTAAATAATGGCCAGTAATACTTGTTCTTGGACTATTTGAATGCTGGCTTGCTAATTGTATAGTAGCTAAAGAGACACAAGAGCAAGTATAATTTGTCTCGTACACAGAATATTCAGGCCATAAAACCAAATTTCAGACATGCCTTTATTCTTCAGTAATTACAGTAACAAGGTCCAGAAAGGCTGGTTGGGAAATGATCACAGCCCAACCACCAGCCGGCCTTGGGCAATTACAGGAAGTTCTAATGAGATGTCATTGACCAGTGACACTCCAGAACACGACACACTTAAGAAAGTCAGGGGCTGAGATGACAACGGAGTCTCACGGGTCTGACCATGCACTTCCACAAACCATGCTGGAGGCTGACACTGAGATTTGCAAAGGAGACTTACAATAAAAAGATGTGTCTGATGCCTTTCTCCTTTAATTGTCCTTGACGGTCCTTGCTAGACGTCTTTTGGAAGCTGAGCATCAAAGCTTGAAATCATTTGTTTCACTCAGATATGACGTTTCTGCTGGAGTTCTTCATTTTACTCCGTAAGTATCTAAATAAAGTACCCATGAAGCAGAACCCCAGGACACTCATCCATCCCCTGTAGTAGCAATGCCTTAAATTCCTTTCATCTCTAAGCTTTTCCGTCTTATGTCTCTGTGAATCTCCTTCTCCAGCCCACAGGATGTTGTCCCAGGGAGAGCAGAGCTCTCACCCGCGCTGCGCCATGGCTAAGTCAGAGCGGGAACAAGAGGTGAAAATCCTTCGTAAGCGAGGCACCGCCAGGAGCTGGAGACCTCTCTCCAGCTCTAGTACAGCTCTCTCCTGGTCGGGAGGTACTCTGTCAGGCAGGAGCAAAGGCGGGAAGCACATGGGCTATGGGGTAAGCCTCGGGGTTGCCTGACATGGGGTCCCAGGTGCTTCTAGACAGGCAAAAAGGCTGGCGGTGTGGAAGTCAGGTCTGCAGGGAGCCCCAGCAGGTACGAGGAGCCGCAGCCACGCTGCCGTAGCGGGGTCTTCCTGACTCTCTCCCCCGGTTTTAGGCTGCCACATTGACCTTGATTATTGAAGACGTCCCGAGGGTGAGCGACACCGCAGGTGTATGTCCTCCCATCTAGAGTTCTTTATTGGGTTTTGTTCTAAGAACATAAATGAAGCCCATCTTGGCTGCAGCTCTCGAAGCAGTTGGGGGTTCAAGCAGCTGCAGCTCAGGGAAGCGCGGCACCCCTCAAGAGAAGGAGAACTCAGCAGTTCGGCACTGCAGGGCTCCGGGAAGGTCCCCAAGGCGGCTGGATCGAGGCAAAGACTCAAGGAGATCCATTGCTTGTCGCAATGCCTCCCTAAATTCCCAGGTCGCCATGGTCTTCGCGGGATAAGCTTCGCGGGGCCGGGGCTGGCACGGCGGCAGCGGGGAGGCACCGGGAAAGTGCTGGGAAGGCATGAGAGAGACAGGGAGCCGCGAAGGGGCACTGGCACCCCATTATATGGCCCCGGGGTTCGCGCTACCGACTGAGAGAGGCCGAGGGGATCGGGCGAGGGGGAGCAGCAGCGGGTGACAAATGCACTCTGGCTGCTGCAGCCTAGGCAGCTGCTCAGCCAGGGACAGGGAAGGCTGGAGACGGGAGGGGTCCGGCTGCCAGCCCTATCTGGACGGGAGCTCGCAAGAGCCCCGCTGGGCTGTTCAGGAAAGAGCAGAGGGAGGATGCTCCTGGCCCTGCCGTGTGCTGGGCTGTTTGACCCGCTCTCTAGCAAACGGTGCAGGGAATCGCTGCGAGGAGGACCAGGACGGTCGCCGAGGCCGTGCCTAGCTCCGGCGGGACGGCGAGCGACTGGTGGGCCCGCCTCCCCACCTCGGCACCCACTCGGGGCAGGGGGTCGGATGCTGAGAGATATGTACCTCAGCCCTACTCTGCTAGCCCCAACCTGTGGCACGGGATTTCCTCAGCAGGTGTGAAAACGGAAGGACAAGGAGTGGTAACTCCCTCCTGGTGATCGGGACTCTGCCTAACGTGAGCCAGCTGACGGGTGTCTGCGACTCGTCATGCTCAGATGTTTGAACATGGGAAGAAACAGGATCGGCGCTACCGATTAACTCCCGAAGTATGTTGAAAATGCGGTGTCACTTGTCTTAAGAAGGGCTTGGTTTTGTCTGCAGTGCTAATTGATTTCTGTTCAGGCTGATCCCTCTTAAAACATGAACAGATTTAATGGTTCTTACTCCTGAGCTCTATGCTATAGAGATAATTTGGGTTATTAAGACGCATTAATAAACAGTTAATAGACACCATTTTTTCCGGAGAGAGGTAAGCTCTTCTTCATTCCGAATTAAATGAGCTGCTGCTAGCGAAGCTCTCCTGCACTCAGGATCAACAGTTACTGCCCACGCGTGTCACAAATACCGTACAACTAGGGAAGTGCATAGAGGTGGTTTGTCCCATAGAGCTCAGGGAAGCCTTCTCCAGCATCGTACGGGAGAGGGACGGACTCTTAACACCTAAACAAAGAGGCAGTGATTAATTTAGTCTCTGACTCTACTGCTGAGAAAATCAGCTCCCAACAAGTCACTGAGCCCAGCTTCAGCCCCTGAGCAAAAGAGGGCGAGTCAAATTCCTCGAGTCAAAGTCTGGGATGTGCTAGAAAGCCGCCTTGCTGTTAGGGCTAGGAGGATGAATTCGTATGATAGGGAACCTGACAGAGAGCTGGGTTAGCTAACTCGTCATTCCCCTGGCTCCAGTCTCCGCACCCGCCTCCTTCCCCTCCACCTCTTAAAAAAAAATAAAACCAACAAACCAACAACTTATAAGAAATTGCTCTGGCCTTCCTTTACTTTTATCTGCTATGTCTCATATTTCATTTCTGGCAGCCAAAGAAATCTTAATAAAAAGAACGTGTAGAAGCATTTCCAAGGGAATAATTTGATTGGGAATCATTGCTGCTTTTGGAATTAGTCCTAAAACTTATTAAAAGTTGAACAATCCCAGAACATATTAAGCTCTTCCAGGATTTTTTTTTTCCTTTCTGTGTTAATAGCCTGTTTTTCCCCACCTCGTTCTTCCTTTCCTTCTGCTCCACATGGATACAGAGTTGCGCAAGCGGGGGTGTTGTTGTTTTACCATCCCCAAGCTGTTTGATGGTATTTAGCAGGCTACTGCCATTTTGCCCCCTTCTGCAGCAGCAGCCACGGGGCTCTCTCTCTTTTATCTCCTTATCACGGGCGCCCAACACTCCTACGAGCAGGTGGGAACCGGCGGGGAACCGGCCCCCTTCCCGGGGATGAACGAGGGCCCGTGGGCCCCCACCCCAAATCCGGCCGCTTCTGGGAGAGGGTCGGAGGGGGGGTGGGGGGGGTGGGGTGAGGGCGGCTGCCGGGGCTGCGTGCCAGGCTCTGTTTGTGTGTTGTCAACGCCTTTAGGATC
>WAAF01013153.1:37365-74865 GCA_013400475.1 Tricholaema leucomelas | reverse complement strand
AGCAAAACAGGTAGGGTACTCCAAGACACATGTGAAACGCTCCATGTTGGCGGGGCAAACCGATTTTCTTTTAAATGAGAATACTCTTCTGTCAAAGCAAAGCTCTGCTTCAGTTCAGCTAAATAATAAATAGATAATTAGCACTCAGACAAAAAAAGTCTGATTTAACCTTAGATAATATTGCGAACCCTGAGAGGTCCCACAATATCGCAATATTTTTATTCCTTNGGGGGAGGGGGGGGGGGGGGGGGCACGACAGACGGGGACCGAGGGTCACGCGGAAATGGCCATCCGCGCCTGTCCCGCCTCGTGCAGCAGTGGGCGGCGGACACCCACGCGGGACAGGGTGCGGAGAGGGGCAGGCAACACCCTGCACCGCCGAACCGTTCTTTGCATGGATCCCGCTCCCGCTGGCCTTTGAAGGGCCACGAACCAAGCACACAGAGGTCCTCTCCGTTACCGGGGTTGCATCTCGCCCTGTCTCGGCCTCTCAACCCCAGCTTCTCCGTCCGCCTCCTTTTCGGCGGCGGCAGTGCTGTAGCGGGACTCTTCCGAGACCAGTACCGTGCGGGGTGTGGGGAGCGGCGGACGGGAAAGCCCACGGCCGAAGAACGAACCGAGAGGCAGAGCTCCCGCGTCAGTCCCGATTAAGCACTTCTGGGGACAGGGCGGGCAGGTTACTTTTAATTTTTTTTCCGTTCCCCCCCCCCCCCTTTTTTTTTTTGTTTCTTTTTCGTTTTCTCTTCGCTTTCAGCTCGCCTATCTGCAAAGACCGCATGCAACACACACAAACTCTACGCGGGGCGACGGGCGGGAATGCGCCCCTCGGCCGGCGACACGCAACAGGTCGTCGTCGGCCCCGGCGCCCCAGCCACGACCCTAGTCCCCACTTCGCGGCTCCGGTGGCGGCTTGCTCCCCTTCCCGGCCGCACGTATGCACCGGCACCCATGCAGTCGATGGCTGGGGCTTTGCGCGGGCATCCTCCGGCCGCGGGTCATAGGGCCGCCGCGTAGGCTGCGGGGTAAGGGTCCAGCTGGGGCTTGCCCATGCCCGGCAGAAGGATATAGGCCAGCGGCGGCTGCAGCCCCGGGCCGGGCCATGCGCTGCAGTTGCAGGGGATCATGTAGCCCGGGTTACCGGGTGACGGGTGCGAGTGCGTGTGCCCCCCGGCGGCGGCCGCAGCGGCGGCCGCGGCTGCCGCGGCCCCGTGGAAGGCGCCCGCCCCGCCGGCGCCAGGGTAGCCCAGCGACGAGGCGTAGGGCAGCCCCGAGCCTGAGGAAGAGGAGGAGGAGGAGATCTCGGCCATTTTGGAACCCAAGTCCAGCAGGGAGTAGGGGCTACTGGCTGCGGCAGCGGCGGCGGCGGCAGCGGCGGCGGCGGCCGACTGGGGGAAGAAGACGCGGGCGGCGGCAGCAGCAGCAGCAGCCGCCGCCTTCTCAGGGTTGGCCAGCAGCGACTCGGGCACCAGCCCGCCGGCCGCTCCACTGTGCAGCCCGCCCGCCTTCAGCCCGTGCGGGTGCTCATGGTCCGCCACGCCACCCAGTCCATAGGGCACGGGGAAAGCGAACTTGTCCTTCTTGAGCAGCGTCTTGGGCTTTCGCCGCGGACGGTACTTGTAGTCGGGGTGCTCCTTCATGTGCATGGCCCGCAGTCGCTTGGCCTCATCGATGAAAGGCCGCTTCTCTGACTCGGTCAGCAGCTTCCACTCGGCGCCCAGGCGCTTGCTGATCTCCGAGTTGTGCATCTTGGGGTTCTCTTGGGCCATCTTCCGCCGCTGCGCCCGCGACCACACCATGAACGCGTTCATCGGCCTCTTGACGTGATCCACCGGTTTGGACATGGTGTCCGCGAGCCGCCCCGGCGAGTCGCCGCCCGCTCCGCGCTGGCGGCCACCTCCTCCGCTCCGGTAGCCTCTGCCGCCTCTACTTCGCCCTCGCCGCGCTCTGCTCCTCCAAAAGCAATCTCGGCGCGGCAGCCCCGGCTCCGACGGGTGTGGTGCAGCGGCCACCGACGGCCCGGCTCCGGGCGCTGCCGAGTGGCGACGGCGCCTCACCGTGAGGGCGCTCGGGCCGGCGGGACGGGCGACGCTCCGTGCCTGGGCTGCAGAGCCTCTCTCCGGGACGCCGATCTCCGGGCCAGGGCTCTTCGTCTGGGCACCCCTTGAATGGCACTGGCTGAAGTCAGGCGGGATCGCAGACAAGTTTCGACGGCAAGGACGTGAGCCGGCTGCAGGCGAACGGCTCGAAGTGGCGGGGTACTCGCTCCGTCGCGGGTGCGATGCTCTTCGGAGAACTCCGGTGAAGAGGAGAGCCCTGGACGGGCCAGCGGTCAGAGCCCGCCCGGTGCCATCGCCGCTCGCGGAGCTCGGGGGGCAGCCCGCCGCGGCGCGGTGCGAGGCCGAGCGGGACGGGGTCCGCAGCAGCTAAGGCGCTGCGGGGAGGCCCCGAGGGCTCGGGCTACCCTGCTCACAGCCACCCCGCTCCGCCCGCAGGGATGCGACGAGCCGCCCGTTCCTCGCACATACTGGTCGGCCGCCGGGCGCCGCGGCCTCCTGGTTCCCGCCGCCGGACAAACTTAGCCAAGTTTCGGGCGGGCTGCGGGGCGCTCCGCCTGCCGCGCCGCTCCCCCTTCTCCGACAGCCGCCAGGTCTCTCTGGGTTTTCTTGGCCGCCGACTCGGAGGGGCGGCGGGGCGGGCAAGAGCGACGAGGGGCGGAGGGAGGAGGAGGCGGTGGCGGAGACGGAGGAGGAGGCGGAGGGGAAGGTGGTGGGGCTTCTAATTAAAATACTCAGCGGTCTGCGCCCGGCGGGCAGCCGACCCGGTTATAAAGTCCGCGGTGGGGTTTGCAGCCGGCGCAGTCACCCCTCCTCTCGCCCCGTCGGTGCGGCGGCAGGTAACGCGCGCGCGCTCTGCATGCCTCCGCGCCGCCCTATATGTTCGCGTGCGGCCTGCCCTCACCGCGCGCCGCGGGAAGGGAAGGAGGGCAGGCGGGGGCGGGGCCCGCGCGCGGGAGGGGCGGGGCCTGGTGCATCCCCCGCCCCCTCCGCGTGCTGGCAGGCCGTGGGAGGGCGGAGTCGGAGACAGCGCATGCGCGCTGAGTCCGCTGGCGTCCGTCCCAGCGCTGGTGGCGGGCACTGCCCGGGACCTGGAATTTGGAGGGGCGTTGGGGGTGTGCTCGCTGGTGCCGGCGGTGTAATTTGGGGTGGTTTGGACTTTTCCCTGCGGAGGGACGGTGTAGGGGACGGGCCGGCCGGCAGAGGAGTGAGGCCGCCTCTTGGGGGAGCGTCCCCTCGCTCCTGGCTCAAGCAGGGACATACATCTAGTGATGCTCTGAGAATATCCACGCGTGTTTCCTTGGCCACTCGGTACGCCCCTTCGCACTCTCCACAGTCGCCGAGCTCTCCGACGGTGCTCTTCACTGGCTGCCTGTCAGTCAGGGCGAACTTGCTCGCCTTGTTTGTACTTCGGCGGGTCGGTTTTGACTTACCCTTGTGGTATGTGGAAGTGCCGACTCCAGTAAGTCATTAACTCTTTCCCGTGCTGGAAGCAGACCGGGTTCTGCCCGCGACATCTCCAGCTTTTAAGGAAAAGCGTGGGGTGGCATCACCTGCCGAACTCCCCGCCCTACCCTGTCTCCCACAGCTACCGGGTTCTAGATACGTTTGGAAAGAAACCCAATGCCGGTCATACACCGGCGAGTGTCCTCCAGACCCTCTGCACACGTATGCGTGCCCCGGTCTCACGTCCCGGCCCGAGTATTCTGGAACACCGAGTAGCTTCTCTCTAAACAGCACCTTCTTCCTTTTCGTGCTTTCCGACCCGTTTAAAAGCCACCTTGACAACGTTTGACCTCCTACAATTCATTTAGGCGTTAAAAAAAAGGGAAAAAATAAATAAAGAAAAAAAAGAGACCTTTCCATCTCTTGTCAAAAGAGGGGAGATTAAGATATGTACTGTCGTTGGCTGGGGTTCAGGTTTATCGGGGAAACGGTATTTCTCGAAGGTGGGAGCTCTACCAAGGGAGGCTGAACCCGGCCCAGGTACCTCTGCTTTCGAGGTCAGCCTACAAACCCATCGTTCAGTAACTTCTCGCTTTGAAATGAGCAGCCAGGTTTTCCAACTGCGTAAAATCCTCCCGTTTGATCAGGGAAGCGATCTCCTATTCATATATAACGTTATTGTGTCCGACTCCTAAGGGGCGAGGACTAATCCCCTGGCTCTCTCCGCACAGATCGGATGCCGGCGGCATCGCCTTCCTCTCGCATCGTGGGTGCCAGCCGGAAGGAGCGTTGGCTCACTGAGTTCAGGGAAAGGCGAGAGCTCTGTTTGTACGTCTCCAGACGCCACCATGACCAGAGTGAGAACCAATAGTTTACTGGAGGGTGCCCAGTGCGAGGGAAGAAGCAGCAGCGACTCTCCTATACCATCACCAGTGTCCAGCCCCCGGCTCCCAGCCGCGCTCCCGCCAGAGCCCCGGGAACACAGGACACAACGCGGGCAGTTGCGGGCTCAGCGCCCGAGCGGGAGAGGCTCTTTTCTCGCTCTTCACGCCAGCCGCACTACTTCCCTTACCACTCCATTTCCTCGGCACCCTTTGAGGCAAGAGCAATGCGCGATGCAGAGGGGACCTCTGTCCAAAGGGACCAGTGTCGCGACAGAGCCTCGTGAAGCACTCAGAGCGGGCAGATGGGTAAGACCCCACGGATAAACTGGGAATTCCTCCACAGAAGTGGAGTCCCCACCACAAACTTCGTGCTCATGGGCCAGTCTGCGGGTCAGTCAGCGCCAAGACTGCTGCTGGAACCTCCTGGGCTGCAGCTCTGGATCCGCGCACAGGCAGAACAAGGTGCAGGCAGCCCGGGCAGCTGTTCCACAGAAACTGCGTGGAGAAAAGCTCCACGAGTGTCGACACAGGATCCGAGGAGGCAAATGAAATACTATATTAGAATGTCTCGTTTCCAAAGTGCTTCCTGCCCCCTCACCTAACGCTTGCCGTAACCCCTGGCTACTCAAGCACAGACACACTGGGTTACTTCAGAGATGGGCGGCAGCTAAAGCAAGTCCTGTCTTTCCCTGCCTTTCGAAAGAGTTTACACAAAGTGGTAGAAACTCTTATCAGTTCTGCTTGGAGCAAGATTGGCCTCGGATTAGGGTCCCAGATCTGCCCCTTGGTTTGAATCAACCAGGGCGAGGGTGGGGTGGGAGAAGGCTGTTCTGCCCGCGGGGGTATCTGCAGGTGCGGAGCGTCGCGCAGCGGAGTGGCTGCCTGCACAGCTCACACAGAGTCTCTCGGTGAGCCTTCAAATCCCTGAACACAGAAAGGGAAGGCTTTATCGGAGCTGAGTTACTTATCTGGATTTTTGTTAAACCACCACTGTGATCTCCGCGTACTTGTGCGAGTGTGTTAATTGTTCTGATAACGTCTTGTTATCGATACAATAACAATACAATCGTGTATAATGTGATTTACTTGCCTTTGACCTGTCAATTCCTAAAGCATACAAATTCAAGGGCGCAATCTTTACTTCTATTATCGGTGGAAGAAAAAAAAACCAAATTCGACCCCAAAAAACCCAACAACCCCCTCTCCCCCAAACAACAACAACAACAACAAAACACAGCCAACCCCCCCAACAACAAAAACCCACCAAAAAACGACTCGACAAACCCCAAACACCCTTAAAACCAACAAAACAACAAAACCCAAACACGACAAACCCCAAAACCCAATCAAAACCCGAGCAGATGCACTATGACGCGAAAGGTAAATAAGAATGTTCAGAATGCAGTGCTGCCTTCCAGCAAGAGAGATTAAAATGCTTAAAAATAAACATTAAAGGGGGATTTAGACTACCTTCTCGATACCCATACGTTAATTCCACCAGATTGCTTCTATCTACTGTAAAAATTACATGCCGCTTCAAATACTGTCTGATTTCTTGCATTCTGACCAAAGAGCACCTCGTCTTTGCTGTACACAGCATTTGTATGCCGTTTCTGTTGGTAAAGTTCAGTTTAAAATGAGTTGCGAGGAAACCATCTCCTTTCCTGCTAATTTTTATTTGAGTCTAATAATCATGTGTCGAGTCAAAGAGATAAAAAGTAGGCGAAGAACAGTGGTTATCCCGATAGCGATCTTCTCCTCGTCGTGCCTCCCGCCTGAAAAGCTGGCTCAGGGCTCCACAGCCCCATCGCTGCCCGGGATTTGCAGAGCCACATCGCGTTTTCAGGGCTTGCTTTGTGCACCGAAGCGTTTCCATTTTCCTTTGTGCAGAACACCAGTCACCGATTCCACATCCCTTTCAGCTCTCCAAAGCTGCCGGACACGCTGGGATCCTGAGCACAGTAACTAGCCAGCAAGGCTAACGTTTCTGCTTAGACGGAGTTTGGCAGGTCTGTGAGCACTCCTCGGTCTTTTCCCTCTTGAGAAGTAGCACACACCTGTAGCAAGAAAAGGAGTTTTACCCCATGAGCTCTCTTTTCACTTAATACATTAAATTATTTAATATGTTTTTACAGAGTGCTTCCAAATGCTCGGTAATATTATTTTCCAATAACATTCTCTTATTATTAGAACAGCTGGTAGCCCAATCTCTAGTGAAGTGCTGGCAAAGGGTTATATCATAAAACACAGAGTTTCTAAGTTTATAGTTTCTAATTTGGCTGTGAAAGTGTCAGCCTGGATGGAACTTGGCACTCAAAAGCTCAGCTGGAGAGTAAACTTTTTATAATAAAAACATTGGTTTATTGGATTTGCTATTTTAAATTAAAAGAGAATTGACGAAGTTTTTACTGGTTTGGGAAGCTTGGAGAAGTCTTACATTTTTCTGACAATTCAATGTTATGGTTTCAGTGAGGGTAGAATATATTCTGCTTTTGATTGTGGTTCAGTGTGCTATTATTTTTAAAGCAAAGCCCAATCCTTTAGGACACCTGAGCTGCCTTTGCAAGAGCACTAGGTCCTAGGTATCATGCGTTTGGCAGTGGCAGTTCCAAGCAGACTGTGGCGACAGGATACTTCCTGCTTTTAGTCTTAAAGAAGAGTTTATAAGACAACCTGTTCTGCTTTGCTAAAATTTATCCAATCCATTCCATTTGTAATCCAGGATATTTTCATGTAATTTAATGACTGGATTTTTGGCTACTTTTTAACCCTGGTAGCCTTGCAGTAGTTATGCAACCCAGGAAGAGTGATCAGAACAGCAGAGAAGGAGCTTCTAGAAAAACAACAACAAAAAACTTCAACATAACAACAACAAAAGCAAAACCCCCACAAACACCCTCTTCCCAAACCCCCCCAAGCCCAACCCAAATCAAAATAACAGGGAAAGGAATGAGGTGTCCCTGGCTGCTTAATGACTAGTCCCTATCTGAAGGTGTGAAGCTGAGAATTAGCCTTGCTGCAGAGTTCTTGGGCAGGCTTCAACGTTTCAGAATGATCAGCTTAATACCTCTGTGTCGTAAGGAGCACATCGAGTAATGTGGGCATGTAAGTTTCCCCTCTTGTGTGATGGAATCAGAGCTGATATGGATGAGACTGATGGATGTCCAGGGTCCTAGTTTTCCTGTTTGAGCAATTGCATATAGCTTATCTTCTATGAAGATGAGAAGTACTCTGAAGGAATGGACCAGTGTCACTGGCTTGTACAGACTGCATAGTGTGGTTTTATAGCCTGTTGTAAGGAAAAGTGAGCCTTGCTTTTTAGTGCCTTCAACTACAAGTTTCCTTATATTCACAAGCTCTAAAAATATCACCAGTCTCTGGGCAAAGGTCAAAAATCCTTAACTTATGTCCCCCACATCCTAGGCTATTCTCTTTTACCCTACCTTCTGAACCATTCCCTCATCTTTTTTGTTTGTCCAGTGGACAGCTGAAGAATGAGGACTGAGTGACATCTAATCTAGTGGTTAGGAAATTGTTCTGCAGAGGGATCCTCACTGTGGAAAGGTGAATCAGGTTAGATGTTCTTTGAATAGATAATGAAGCTTTTTAACTAAGAGATCTTTTTGGCCAAAAGATCTTTTTTTTTTTTGGAGGGAGACAGATCTCTGAAGATTTTTACTTTTAATTTCAATTGACATTTTATGCTGGCAATGACCATCTTGCTTCACTTCTTAAGGCTGTCCAGCAGACACAGAGGTTTCTTTTTTCTGTAAGAAATACTTTTCAATGACTAGTCTAGTTTTATTCAAAGGTGATTCGTAACCATAAACCACACAAGGTTATTTTGCTAGTCACAGGTGCTAGACACATCCCAAATATCCATGTAATTTTGAAGATAAGGTCTTTGATTTCACTGGATAAGATCATGGTTTAAAAATCTTAGGTAGGCACTTCAGAATTTCTAAGTGTACACAAAGAGGATAAAAAGAAAGTCAGAGTTAAATGACTCAGATTTCCATCTTGAGAAAAGCTAAGCATAATTCTTTGCTGTTTGCCTTGTGCTTGTAATGACTTTTTAATTGACTACAAAAGATTAGGGAACGGGAGCCTGCAACGGAACAAAAATATGTCTCTTTCTGGACATAAATTCATGGCCTTTACTTCTTCATGGATAGCAACTTGCTTTTCTGTAAGAATGGGCAATTTCGAGGTTCTGTTTGGTTGGATGGTATAAAAAAATGCTCATTCTTTAATACCAAGCTACTTATGAAAGTTCAAAGCTAATATGCATGAGCCTACTCTAGTGATCATGTTAGTTAAAAATAGAGGGTGCCTGCACCTACCCCTCACACCTGTATTAGCACCTCCACCTTCATTTCACATCAGATCACCTGTGTTACAGCTTTTATTTCCATTAAGGAGTAATTTCAGATGAAACCAAACTGGAAGATGCTTTTCAACTGCGAGAGTATGGTCTGAAAAGAGAATAGCTCAGTTTAGACACCAATAACATAAAATGGACGATATTTAGAGCTCTTGATTCAGGCAGCTACACTTCTTTTACGTGCTTCAGGGTGAGCTTTTTGGCTGGAGGTTAGAAATGGTGTTTCTGCTTCTGCACAAGTCTTCTGCTCTAGGAATGGAGTCTTTCACTTTGTGAGCGCTCTGCGAGTATCTTATGGCATAGGTAGTAAAAAAAGCAGGGACCAAGGGGTTCATGGTTTGTCTGGCCTCAATCCCTACCACAGATTTTGGGATTCCTTTAGGCTTTGAATTATCCTTGTGAAGGATTTTTCATTTTCCATGGCTGAATATATAATGGATTTGCTTGGCATGGACACTGAACCTAAATGATCTTTACTTTCTGAAGTCAATTGAATAGCTAAATCTTACTGTGATCAATATTGTTTAGTTTTTTTCCCCTCCTGTGTGTATAGTTTCACTAATAATATTTGTTAAAGAGCTTATTTTCTTATCCAAAATCAGATTTGTAATCTCTTATTTTGAATAACTTGTCCTTGACATGTTCATTTGAGGGGTGGGTGTAATCGTCTCGTAATAAGCAAACAGACTAATAACTAGTGCTACAAAACACTAAACTCTTACTTCTTCAGCATCATAAAGGCTTGAGCTACAAAACACTGAACTCTTACTTCTTCAGCATCATAAAGGCTTGAGCTACAAAACACTAAACTCTTACTTCTTCAGCATCATAAAGGCTTGAGCTACAAAACACTAAACTCTTACTTCTTCAGCATCATAAAGGCTTCTGATGGAGTATTTTGTCAAGTACTGGATGTCAAGAAAGATGCAGAGCCGTTGGACAGAATGCAGCAAGATTGACCAGAGGTCTGAAAAACGTGATTTACAAGAAAGGATTGAAAGCAGTGTTGTTACTCAATCTGAAGGGAAGACTTAAGAGACAAAATTGTCTTTAAGAGTATAAAAGGTAAATGCAAATATGAAGGGATTAAATTGTATTTGTGGAGATAGACAAGAGGCAATGATCTTAAGATGCAAATTCCGGTTAAATCCTGGGAAAACAAGGTATGAATAGTGATGATAAATACACAGAGCCTCCCCTTGCCTGAGGAGGCTGTAAAAATGCTGAGGGATGTTAAGAAGAGATGAGAGTAATTTGACAAGAGTGACAAAGCCCTAGGACAGGAGTTTTCCTCTGCTTGGCTTTGTACAGGGCTATGATATAGAAAGAATCAACTTGAACTTAGTTTGTGATGTGAGCCTTTTTGTTCTTCAGAGCCCATACATCCTGCTGACTCACACGCTAGTTCACCACCCGTGCCTTCAGTCTTTCTCTCTTACCCACACAGGTAACCTGCACTGTTCCTGAAATGCTCATGTACAAACATGTCCATAGACATGCTGAAGAAATGGCTCTCTTTTTCCCCCCTGTCTGATTTAGTTGACATTGCCCTTCTTTTTCTTTTTAATGCTATTTTATCCCTCTCTGTGAGAAGTCCCATTCCTGACATGGCTTTGCTTCTTCCCCCCCCATTTTATCACCTTTCTATTTTATTTCAGATCTCTGATGAAAATACGTTCTCTACATCATTTCTAGCTGAATTTGGATTCTGTCTTTGTTCTCTGGGTATAGAAACACAACAATTAACTTTATCAATTATTGTTAGTAGTAGTAGTATTAAAATGTTGATGAAAAAAATGAGGAATTACCATTATTGAACAAAAAAGTTCTCAATGGTGTACCAAATCAATGACAAATTTGGCCCTTGCCATGTAAAAGTTGTTTAGAGTATCCTTGCATCTCATATGCAAAGATGTTTACCATCTTTCACAGACCTTTTATTTTCTTCCATGCCATTCTCCCACGTGAGGATGTTTATAAGCAGACATGCAAAAGATAAAGTTCATTCATGAGTGTTAGGTACAGAGAATCTGGCTTTTATTACTGATTCAATAGAGAGAAAGAGAGCAGAGCATACATTAAACAATAGATCTACACAAGAACGTAGAGTTTTGCAGCATTCTTGGAGACATATTTTCAGCTCAGCAATAAAAAGGAAACAGAAATTTCAGAAGGAATTCTTTTGGTTTTAAGTTCTCTCGTTGTCTTTTTCTCACATTTTATCACATGTTGGTTTATAGAGTATGGAGAAGGTCATGCTGGGAATACTGATTTACTCAGAGGTTAAACAATTCAGACTTGTATCTTCTAAAAGACATGAAAAGAATTGAGCATAGATATTTTACAGCACGAGGGTGCCTAATTTCCATTGATTTTAATTCCCTCAAGGAGATTCAATGGGATTTTATGTCCTGAATCCCTTGAAAATATCTGCATAGCCTGAATGGAACGGGCCCAAAGCACATTTGTGCTTTACGATAGAAACAGATTGTTGTATTGTTTCTTCTTCACCCCCTCCAGTTTTTTAAATGCTTCAGCTCTTTTCCAAGCAGGATGGTTAAACAATGGTTATAATAAAGACTATATAAAGCTCATTTTTCTTGGATTTATTTGGATCCATGCTCCATTTTGCAAATAGAGCTCAGTCCTGCTGGGCTAGGAGTTACCTGAGTAAGTTTCCATGAGATAAGCTAGTATCCGAACCTGCCCATGTAGCTCCCAAAATATAAGTGCTTATGAGCATGGTACACACGGGATAAAGGAAAGGAAATAAGTGGAAATTACCTTCCAGAGGATAACCACCTCACATGCACTGTAAATTAAGATTATGGCATGATTGGCAGTAACAATGGTGTAGATGACATACTCTGGATTTACGGTATACTGTGTGTCACACACAGTACGGTATACTGTGTGGCACTTGTTCTTGTGCATACTACCTTTGTGTACCAGAAAGCAACTGGAGATGATGCTAAAATGAAGACTCATGGATGGAGTAAGCATGAATTGTCAAGAGTGCTAGATCTTCTTCTGGGTTTGGTTTTTTTTTTCCAAAGCACAGAAAGAGAAGAAACACTTTAATCACAAGACATACTACCTCTGCTTTTGGTCCCCAAACCTTTGTCTTTCTTTCTTTCTTTCTTTCTTTCTTTCTTTCTTTCTTTCTTTCTTTCTCTTTCTGTCTCTCACTCTTTCTTTCTCTTTCCTTCTTTCTCTCTTTCATTCTCTTGTTTTCTTGTTCACTCTCTCTTCCTCTCGTTCTCTTTCTCTCTTCCTTTCTTCCATTCTTCCTTTTTAAAGCATGCAGTCAGTGCCCTTCTTTCTGAGATGTGATTTAACAAAGCTGTTAAATGCCATTAAAAAAAAAAGGGAATTGATGAATAATCTTCTCTACTGCTAAAATCCTGTAAAAATGCTGCAGCTGTGCCTCATAGATGTGCTTATACTGCTAGATAACAGAGCAATAGCAGCATCCATATTTGACCAATAAAGCACTATATGCATTTGCTTGCTTCCTTTGAAATAGCAGCCCTGTAATAAACCAGCAATAACCCCATGTTTTGAAACACAGTTAACACAAGGTTTGTCCCCAGCCTATTAAAATCAATGCAAATGTTCCTGTCACCACCTGGGAAATGTGAAACTGGTGTCCTTGTCTTCTGCTCAGTATGTGGACACCAAAAGTGTAAAGCACCTTCATAAAATCTTTATCAACATTATCAACATCTCAAGAGAGATACTGGAACGTGTCCACAGAAGAGTGATGAAGCTGGTGAGAGGCCTGGAACACAGCCCTGTGAGGAGAGGCTGAGGGAGCTGGGGGTGTTTAGCCTGGAGAAGAGGAGGCTCAGGGCAGACCTCATTGCTGTCTGCAGCTCCCTGAAGGGAGGTTGTAGCCAGGTGGAGGTTGGTCTCCTCCCCCAGGCAAGCAGCAACAGCACAAGGGGACAGTCTCAAGTTGTGCCGGGAGAGGTCTAGGCTGGATGTTAGGAGGAAGTTCTTGGCAGAGAGAGTGATTGGCATTGGAATGGGCTGCCCAGGGAAGTGGTAGTGTTGCTGTCCCCGGAGGTGTTCAAGCAAAACCTGTTTGAGGCACTTAGTGCCATGGTCTGGTTGACTGTCCAGGGCTGGGTGCTAGGTTGGCCTGGATAATCTTGGAGGTCTCTTTCAACCTGATTGATTCTATGATTACTGTTGGGATTTTCTGGAATAGGATTTTTTTTTTTCCAGGTTTTATATGTGTGATAGGTTGAGTAAAAATAAAAACTAGTTTACCTGTTTGCTGTAAAATACCTGTGATCTTGGACACAGCCAATACAGAGAGTGTGCTTTGTTCTCTAAAGAACTTACTCAATGCCTGCTGGAATCCATGAGGTCCCCCAAGTTGCCTCCCAGGTTTGTCAGAGACAGGTGTTAAATCAAATTGGCCAAGCCAACTCTTCCATGATTTCACTGCTAAGTTCATAGAATCAATTTGGTTGGAAGAGACCTTCAGGATCATCCAGTCCAACCTATCACCTAGCGCTGTCCAATCAACCAGAGCATGGCAAGTGCCTCATCCAGTCTTTTTTTCAGGCCTTCCTATGTAAAAGGCCACTTCATGAAACCACTTTGTTGCCAGTCACCTATTCTCTGCTTATCCCTCTCCCTGTTTAGTGGCTTTCAGTTCGTTCCATTGCTGGAAGGACTGGAAATCCATAATTCTTTTCCTTCAGAAGAGTGGATCCCTTTCTCTTTGCCTGCCATATGTGTTAGCATGGTCCCTTCAAACACAGTCATGCTTATGGATGTTTTCATTCTCTGAGAGGCATAGATGAGTTTAGCAGGAGAGTTTTACCTGAAAGTGTAGATGCAATTAGTTTATTTTGGCTCACAGCACAGAGAGTTTAAGACAAACTGATAAATTAACACTGACAGGATTCCCTTAGGCACTCTGATTTTTTTGTTGCTGTTAGTTTTGTTTTGTTTCTTTTTTTTTTTTCCTTCTCTTGTTTAGTTTTTCTTTTCTTTCTTGGTGTTTTACAGGAGGTGGCAGTTGTAACATTTGCAAAATAAATAAGTACAATAAGTTGACATTGTGATGTGATTACTTATGTAAGTGCTTAGACACACAAATACCTAAACACTAATGTCATTATTGAGAGTCATGGCAGTTATTCCAGCCAAGTTAATAAAAGATCATTACTATAACTATCTACACAGGACTGAACATGATGGGGAATCCAAGATAGGGGAAGTCTAACAATACAGAACACACTGAAACTGTAATCTTGGTGTGTTTGTGCTCATGTGACCATTTTAACAATAAATCAGAAGTAATTTTCTTCCCTCTTACTCTTCAGAAGTAATAATTCTTCCCCTGTACTCAACACTGGTGAGGCCACACCTTGAGTACTGTTTCCAGTTTAGGGCTCCTCAATTCAAGAGAGATGTTGAGGTGCTGGAACAAGTCCAGAGAAGGGCAACAAAGCTGGTGAGCGGCCTAGAACACAAAGCTTATGAGGAGAGGCTGAGGGAGCTGGGGGTGTTCAGTCTGGAGAAGAGGAGGCTCAGGGGTGACCTCATTGCTGTCTATAACTACCTGAAGGGAGGCTGTAGCCAGGTGGGGGTTGGTCTCTTCTTCCAGACAACCAGCAAGAGAACAAGGGGACACAGCCTCAAGTTGTGCCGGGGGAGGTGTAGGCTGGATGTTAGGAGGAAGTTCTTGCCAGAGAGAGTGATTGGCATTGGAATGGGCTGCCCAGGGAGGTGGTGGAGTCACTATCCCTGGAGGTGTTCAAGAAAAGCCTGGCTGAGGCACTTAGTGCCATGGTCTGGTTGATTGGACAGGGCTGGGTGCTAGGTTGGACTGGATGATCTTGGAGGTCTCTTCCAACCTGGTTGATTCTATTCTATTCTAATTCAGTGGGTATTTGATTTGCAGGGGTAAAGAGGAAATTATACATGAAAATGTTTCTCTTTTTCCTGTATTCCCCTCCCCTTCCTGTTTTCTCTCTTCAGGAAGCTAAGCACAGTTAATTTAAACATGATTTCTTTGTAGTTTACATACTCCTGGATCTTAACATAGAGATGTAAATAGCTGGGTGTGAACTTACCAAGTATTATATTCAGCTGACACAAACAAGCCAACCAGATAGTTCTAGGCAGATAACAAAGCCATTTCTGCATTGGTTGGGAATCGGAGCTCAGGTGATTGATTTTCTTTAATGATTATTTATTTAAATTGGTCTGATTCAAAGACCAAGATGATCCCAGGCTGTGGCTGGCTGAACTTTGTAGGTTGCACAAAACATTGTGGCAGGGATTCATCATTTCTCCTCATCTTACCCTTCACCCCCTAGCCAGGACTTTTCCACAGGGCATTGCTATCATTCTTTCTTTGCATCCAGAAACAAAAACCTGCAAAAACAAGCCTTGCCAAGTTATGCCAGGACCAACAAATCACAGTTTTGGCAGATAGGAGGAGAAGCAAAGAGCAGAATTGATTTCAAAGCAATATCAGTGGGGATGCCTCACTGAATAGGCCTGCCTCCAACTTAACTCATAGGATTTTTGGTCAGTATTTGCTCCAGGCTCTTTGATACGAAGACGATCAGAGGGCTGGAGCACCTCTGCTGTGAGGACAGGCTGAGAGAGTTGGGGGTCTTCAGCCTGGAGAAGAGAAGGCTTCCAGGAGACCTCAGAGTGGCTTTCCAGTATCTGAAGGGAGCCTACAGGAAGGCTGGGGAGGGACTATTGACAAGGTCTAGTAACGTCAGGACAAGGGGGAATGGGGTTAAACTGGCAGAGGGGAGATTTAGACTGGATGTTAGCAGGAAGTTCTTTACAGTGAGGGTGGTGAGACACTGGCACAGGTTGCCCAGGGAGGCTGTGGCTGCTTCCTCCCTGGAGGTGTTTAAGGCCAGGCTGGATGAGGCCTTGAGCAACCTGCTCTAGTGGGAGGTGTCCCTGCCTATGGCAGGGGGTTGGAGCTGGATGATCCTTGAGGTCCCTTCCAACCTAAACCATTCTATGATTCTATGATACAAAGAGAGCAGCTGTCCCTGAGTTAGCCAGAACAATTGTGTCTGACAGACCCAGTAAAAGGAGTATTTGCTACTGAAGCCTAGAAGCAGTACAATACTGGTCTGAGCATAGCAGCACTCTCTGCAAGCCCCTCACTGCAATTGCAGGCAGAGTCTGCCAAGCGGTGACGTTTCTGATAGAATTTAAGGGTAGCACAGATGAGACACACTGCAGTGCCGCCCGATGTCACTGCAAGTGTCTAGATCTAGCAGCACTGAGATAGAAACTGGATGCTTTTTTTTTCACACCCACTCCCCCACCTCCCAGAAATAACCTGTCACTGCCAGCGAAGGAGCTAATAAATCCATGAAGGATTCCTCTATTACCCATATGTATTCCCAGGTCCTTTCTTCCAGAACTCATCTTCTGCACTGAAAGCTGTGATCAGGCTCCGAGGTGACTTTAATTTGGACTTCCAGTATCTGAAGGAGGCCTACAAAAAAGCTGGGTAGGGACTTTTTAGGCTCTCAGGGAGTGACAGGACGAGGGGGAATGGAGCAAAGCTGGAGGTGGGGAGATTCAGGCTGGACGTGAGGAGGAAGTTCTTCATCATGAGAGTGGTGAGAGCCTGGACTGCGTTGCCCAGGGAGGTGGTTGGGGCCCCATGCCTGGAGGTGTTTAAGGCCAGGCTGGATGAGGCTGTGGCCAGCCTGATGTGGGGTAGGGTGTCCCTGGGCACGGCAGAGGGTTTGGAACTAGCTGATCCTTGTGGTCCCTTCCAACTCTGACTGATTCTCTGATCAGAGTTATATTAGCTGGCTGATCCAGCTAAAATCCAACTGTTCCAAAAAGAAAGACTGCACTAATTTTCACTAGTCACACGGACACACATTTAATGCCTAATGATGGTGAATGAGAGATAGTGAAAAGGCAAAGAAAAAGATGGGACCTTCCCTTTCAGGAGCAGCACACTCTGAGATCAACATAACCCACTTGTGAAACTTCGTCCTATGTGTCGGGTACTGAAATTCAAATAAGGGAGGCAGCACATTTACCCTTTTAGAGAGGTTAACAGAGATGGAGTCAAAGTTGTCATAAAGTTAAACTCTCTTTTGAGACAGAGAACCCATCATAACCAGCTTGCAAAGCTGCTCACCATCCTCAGCAGTCCTGTTGGTTACGAATTCACAGCCTTCATGGTGGGAGGAATTAAGCCTTTCCTTTTTTGCTCTGCAGCCAATGTGTGGTGTTTCAAAATCAGATGGATTTAGCATAGGTCTGTCTTCACTGACAGTTTGTTTGTACACTGTGTTTGCCTATGACAAGGAGGTATTGGAGAGAGGTGTTTGAAGCTGGGTTATCAGTGATTATCAGTATGTAAGGGCGTTAGAGAGCAGCTTGTAACAGGCTTTCTTAGCCAGTGGGATCTGGCCTGGAGCATCAACAAGACATGAATGGACCATGACACTTGCCTTTTTCTTCCGTAAATGAAGAAGGAAAACTCACGCGTGACTTTGGTGTCCGTCTCAGCCCTAACAAGAGCACCTCTCACCCAACTGACCAGCATTGCAGGGGTATTGCTAGCCAGCAGGGGCAGTGGTGACACGGGTAAAAGGTCTGAAGAGGCTCCTTTTCCTCATCCACTCTTGCTCTATTATCTCACAAGTCTCTGGTGACTGGTTGGTTTTGAAACTAGATCTGCAGGAGCAGATGAGAGAAAGGAGGGTGAAGCTCTCATAATGCCGTTCCTCACCTTCCTCACAAACAGATCTCCAAAGCTCTAGGCTTCTGATCATGTTGTAGTCACACCCAAGCTTGTGACACTCCCCGCCTTTCTCTCCCCGTGAACTCTTCAGGCTCTTCAAAGTTCTCTTATTCGTGAGTGCTTCCAAGATTCTAGCTCCTCCTGACTCTCAAAGACACCTTTCCACAATCAAATAAGCCTAGCAGAGAGTAACACACCACAGTACTGAAACATGGAGGAAAATTGCTATAGGTTCATATATCTTAATGATTGAATATTTCATTAATTGTCACATGTCTGAAGATTGGACCAGATCCTCACTGAGCTGGCAAATTTCAGTGGAGAAATCCCTGGCACCACATTTGTTTATCGTAGTAGACGATTTGTCTCATTGTCTCTAACACTGATGAAACCACAAAGAGTGCTCCAAGATCATTTGCCTCGATAAAAATAACAGCAAATTTAAGAAGCTCAGACATGTAAGCTGCAATGAAATCTTTATCAGTGGCACCCAAAACCGAACTGGAACCATTAGCTTTCAAGGACATACTATTAAAATAGGTTCTCCACCTCAACAAGATAAACCTGTCCATAATAGATATTTGTGTCCACGAAGAAATCACCTTGATCTTGAATGTAACCTTTCAACAAATTGGGAAATAATAATAATAATAATAATGATAATTGCTGTGTGTTCATATAGGACATAGGATGTATTAGGAAGAGTGTGTCCAGCAGATCAAGGGAGGTTCTCCTTCCCCTCTGCTCTGTCCTGGTGACACCTCATCTTGAATACTGTGTTTGGTTTTGGGCTCCTCAGTTTAAGAGGGACAGGGATCTACTGGAGAGGGTCCAGCAGAGGGCTAGGAGGATGATTAGGGGACTGCAGGGCATGGCTTATGAGGAGAAGCTGAGGGACCTGAGGCTTTTTAGTCTGGAGAAGACAAGACTGAGAAGGGATTTAATAAATATTTATAAACATCTGAGTGCTGGCCAGGAGTGGGGGACAGGCTCTGCTCACTTGCTCCCCGCGATAGGACAAGGAGCAATGGGTGTAATTGGCTACTGGAATGGGCTGCCCAGGGAGGTGGTGGAGTCGCCATCCCTGGAGCTGTTCAAGGCAGGATTGGACGTGGCACTTGGTGCCATGGTCTAGCCTTGAGCTCTGTGGTAACGGCTTGGACTTGATGATCTATGAGGTCTCTTCCAACCTTGGTGATACTGTGAGACTGTGATACTGTGAAGTTGCAACACAAGAGGTTCCACCTCAGCACAAGGGGGAACTTCTTTACTGCAAGGGTCACAGAACACTGGAACAGGCTCCCCAGAGAGATTGTGGAGTCTCCTTCCGTGGAGACTTTCAAGGCCTGTCTGGATGCATTCCTCTGTGATCTGTGCTAGATTGTGTGGTCCTGCTCTGACAGGGGGGGTTGGACTTGATGATCTCCTTGAGTCCCTTCCAACCCCTTATATCCTGTGATCCTGTGACATTAAGATGTGTAAACAAAGATAGGAAGTTGAGGTTTCTAAAACTTGCACACAGCCCCTGTTTAGAAGTGAAATGATTTCACTGCTGGTTAGTCAATGTGAAACTCTACAGGACTTTCTACTAGAAAATGCACGAGGACATCCACACAATCATGTCATGCAAAATAATTTCTGTGCATTGATCTTACAGCCTCATTCAAGACAGTTTTCTCAGCTGTCCCCAGTTAGACAAAGCACATGCATTTATTCTTGATTAAAGTTACAGCTGCCTTTCCTAGCTCCTTCAGGTGTGACTCAGTGCACTCATTGTCTCTTTCCTGCTCCAGCCGTGGTGCAGTGGCCAGCGAGTGAGGCAGCACACTTGATTGTCTGCTCCAGAGTGCTTGGTCAAGTAACATTTTTATCAATGATCTCCAAAGCTATTACAGTTCACAGACGATGGTCTTCATTGATGTTTAGTTCTTCAGACTAATTGTCATATACTATGTCAATTATGTCAAAATACTTGTTCTGCATCTCTGACAGCACTCATTTGTATTTCTCAGCTTGGACAATACCCTATCCTGAGTTACATTACTTGTGTTTTGGGTTGGGTCAAATGTCATTGAAGCTATGGGTGTGACCATTGCCTTCTTTTTAACGAAGCTGTACAGAACAGTTAAGCTGCTCTATGAAATAACAGCGACCTCTGCCCCAAACACAAGTGTATCCTATTGTTCAAAATCTCAGCACATCCATAGGCTGCACAGGCTGAATGGCAGAAGAGAGAGCTTTGGCTGACTATTGCTTTTAATGGAGAACTATGTGCATGTTGTGTGTATGTGTGCGTGTGTAAGAGGGAAAGAAAACTCCACAGGAATGAAACTCCACAAGAGAAAAAAGATAGAACCTAAAAGGAGTACTGAGACTGTGGCCATCAGAAAAAAAAAAAAGAAAGGAAGTGTTCAAGGTTGTGATGGTTTGGGTGTTACCTGCCCCCTCACACTGAAGAAAATCACCCAGACTAGACTCAGCCACTCTGGAAATTGAATGAATAGAATGGAATCAACCAGGTTGGAAGAGACCTCCAGTCCAACCTAGCACCCAGTGCTAGCCAGTCAATTAGACCATGGCACTAAGTGCCTCAGCCAGTCTTCTCTTGAACACCTCCAGGGATGGTGACTCCACCACCTCCCTGGGCAGCCCATTCCAATGCCAATCACTCTCTCTCTGGCAAGAACTTCCTCCTAACATCCAGCCTATACTTCCCCCAGCACAACTTGAGACTGTGTCCCCTTCTTCTGTTGCTTGTTGCCTGGCAGAAGAGACCAACCCCCACCTGGCTACAAACTCCCTTCATGTAGTTATAGACAGCAATGAGGTCACCCCTGAGCCTTCTCTTCTCCAGACTAAACAATCCCAGATCCCTCAGCCTCTCCTCATAGGGTTTGTGTTCCAGGCCCTTCACCAGCCTTGTTGCCATTCTCTGGAGACAGCTTAGCACAGTGCACAAGCAGATATTTACAATATATACAGCTAGGTACAGAAATATACAAGTTAAAAGTAATACAGAAACACAACAGCCCTCCCAGAAACCAGAGTCCCCAGGAGGGGCTCCCAACCACCCTTCCACATTCTCCCACCCCTCTACCTTACCCCAGACTTTGCCTTACCCATTAAGGTGAGTATGGAGGGTTGGCCAGGGGGGTTAGGATGCAAAAGGATTAAGTCAGGCAACAAGTTAGAGAGAAAAGTGCAGCCCCAGAGACAGAGAGAGATTCTGTTGTCTATATTGATGTTCTTGTTTTTAATCCATCTCAGCAAGCCTATGGGTGAAGTGGACACCACCACTGTTTCCTTTTTCACAGCCTATAGTCTAATTCTTCTCACCAAAATATACCAGCTAGGCTCAAACTAGCACAATGATGAATACTTCAACCTTCCTATGCTCTGAGACTTCATCTTTGTAACTAAACAGGTTTTATCAGAGAGATCTGATTGGATTTGAAATTCCTCTTTCTAAAGGGAAAAACCTCACTAGACCTTGAACTTTGGTTATGTGTGCAGGACAAAAGGTGTGTGTGATAAATCCCTACTGACCTGAAATCAGGAGAATTGTCCAAGTTGTAAGTCAGGATGGAATTTGCCTCCAATGTTCAACACTGACTTCTCCCTGTCTCTAACATGAACACATAAACATATGGTGAAAGAAAAGGAAGGGATACGGAGGGGAGAGGAAGGGAGACTGGAAAGAGAACATATAAACCTTTTAATTTCTTGTATGTGCTCTGTAATTTTATGATTTAATAATGCTTGTTTCTTGTCATAGTAGTTTTTAAATAAACGAAATAACAGCAATAAATAATTCAAGGTCTTTGATCTGACATAGATTATATAGTTCTGGCTATATGGATTCCTGTGTTATTCATTAGCCAGTTTAGCTTTGCATTTGTGTTGCAGAAGGATTGTATTATAGCTTTGCAGTAGATTTCTTTGTATTATTATATATATATATATATATATATATATATATGGTTGCTCTATTATGCATTGTCTTAGTACTATCTTACAAACTGATTGGGACATATCTTCTTTTCTATTGTGTAAGTGCCCACCACAGTATGAATTTAGAAGCAAAATTAAATACTCAGTATCCCAGGCTTAGAAAATCATTAGTGTTCTGTTCTGGCATTGTAATTCTGCCTACAGTTCTACCTACCTCCATTCAGCTTATACAGAAAATGCAATTAAAGACATGGATTGCTGAGAAATGGGAATTATTCTTCACCAGCCATAATGAGTAAACTTTGTGCATTTCTGGCCCCGTGTGCTGTACTTGAGCTTTGCTAAGAAGAGCTTCTGATGATGCTTCTACATTTTTAATACAATATGCTGTGTAATCACAGAATCAACCAGGTTGGAAAAGACCTCCAACGTCATTCAGTCCAACCTAGCACCCAGACCTGTCCAAGAAACTAGACCATGNTGGTGCCCTTCTCTGGACACATTCCAGTATCTCAACATCTCTTTTGAATTGAGGAGCTCAGAACTGGACATAGGAGTCAAGAATGTTCTCGATTCAGTTGGCATCTTTCTTTGCTTTATGTCTTTGTGCCTTTGTGTCCTAAAATTATAGATGTTTAATCTTTGCATTTGTTTTCTGACTTGAAATAACCTTCATGCTATTACTTTCTGTGAGAGACCTAATAGCAAGAGAAACTAGTGAGCATTTTGTTAAGCAATAAACTATTATTCAAGTGATAATGAATCTTAGCAGAAAGCAGATTCTAACACCAGTCTTCTAGTATTTGTTGAATTTGGTGTTCATGAAAGTAGGACTCACAAAATGGACTAACTACAAGCAAGATGTGGGCAGGTGCTGTGCACATCTTCCCTTCCAGCTTCTCCAAGTCTCACTTCTTTTTTTTTTTTTACAATATATAATCATAGAATCAACCAGATTGGAAGAGGCCTCCAAGATCATCCAGTCCAACCTAGCACCCAGCCCTACCCAGTCGACTAGGTCATGGCACTAAGTGCCTCATCCAGTCTTATAGAATCATAGAATCAACCAGGTTGGAAGAGACCTCGAAGATTATCCAGCCCAACCTATACCTCCTTACAGCAGAAACATGGAGTCTTTATTGTGTGGACAAACATTTGCTGTTGTGCGGGGGGAAGTCTAGGCTGGATGTTAGGAGGAAGTTCTTCCCTGAGAGAGTGACTGGCATTGGAATGGGCTGCCCAGGGAGGTGGTGGAGTCACCGTCCCTGGGGGTATTTAAGAAAAGCCTGGCTGAGGCACTTAGTGCCATGGTCTAGTTGATTGGACAGGGCTGGGTACTAGGTTGGCCTGGATGATCTCGGAGGTCTCTTCCAACCTGGTTGATTCTATGATTCCACATTTTTTCCCCCTGTGCAGGATCTGAAGTGGGGTTTTTAGGGGTGAGAAGCTGATGCATCTTCCCACCCCGTGTGGACAGACAGTGAAGAAGCAGAGCATCAAACCTTGTTGCCTGTTTTTTTTTGCTTGTGGAAAGCATACATAGCATGAAGTGAAAGCCCATTTCTAAGGACTCTGTCTAAAGGCATATTTAATCCTGATACTGTTCAAACAAAGGCATAACAGGGATATAGATTTAGCCTATTTTGGGGTCCTCAGTTAAAGGAGGATGGCCTTTTACTGCCACGTAACTGTAAATCAAACACAAATCCTGTGATCCCTGAATTAATTTGCACCAACTGGAAATAGCTTTTAAAACTAAATGTCTGCATCTCGTTTGTATATGTTTATAATAAAAATGTAAATGGAAGAATCAAAACCTGGTAGCTTTTCCTCATAATAATTCACTTGAAGCATACAGGCAGAGAGTAAACATTGGTGGGGGAAAAAAAAAGTATTAGTAGCTCTAGGAAGCATGGAGTGTTTAATATCCAGATTAAATACTGGTGGAGCTTGAGCTCCTTTTCTGTCAGTCTATCACCTGCTGTTGTAAAAGACTCTGTCACATATCTCCTGACCAATTATGTCTGCAGTAGCTTGGGAAGAATCCTCTCTCTGGCTGCTCACGGTGCTGTGGGCTATGAACAGGAGACTGCCCTGAATTATTCTCAGGGTAAACCCTTTATGGGTTTTAGAAACAATTAACTTATCTATTTTCTACTAGTCCAAAAGCTTTATGGATAGCACAAATGTAAATTTATTTTAACCTCGAATCCAATGTATAATTTTTGTGAAACTGGAAGTAGGGAACCAGTGTGATTGGAAGATACATTTCAATTAATTCTTCCTCCGACGCTTTATCTCCTCGGCATCAGAACCTTTTATAGTGTTAAAATTAACAATTATGCAGCTGATGGCTGGCTGAAACCACAGGGGATCTGGAAAGGGCCTCAGATAACACAACATGTATAAATCATTCAGGAGAACAATTCATGAAAGAAAAGTTATCTGTGTTTTGGATGACATTGGAAGAACTAAATAGGAGTCAATTTGAGGAAGGGACATTTTGCTCCCTTGTCCAGCCTGCCTTTTTCCCCCCCCCCCTCCTTTTTTTTTTTTTTTATTGTGTTGTAATATACATTTTCAAAATTAATTAACCATTAACAGCAAGATAAATGTTGCTTCTTGTGTAAGGGAAATGCTGGCCTCAGTGGTGAAAGATTATTTCACATGAGCAGCACTCTTCAAGAAAGCTGTTGCCAGATAAGGTGGTGGCTGTACTTTGAAGAGGAACAATGAGAAGTGACAGACAAGACCGTGTTTACCAAACTGAATAGAGGACTCGCAGGTTTCCACTCGCTGCTCGGTTACCTAAGCCCAGGGAATCAAGGCTGGAGTGCTGTTTCATCAACCCGGATCAGTAACAAAGTAGTAACTACTTTAGTATATAATAACGTGCTCTGAAACTTTACTCCAGGTGGTAATTACTAACATTTAATTAGTTTTCTTTTTTTTTAATGGAAAGGTTAAAAATCCCACACTGTTGGAACCGCTCTTGTGTTTTAGGTCTTTGGCAGCCGTGCAGTATTTTTGTGCCCCGTGACTTTTTCTTTTCAACATTCAGACTTCTGATTACAGATGGGGCTGTGAATGCATCACAACTTGAACGTGAAACCCTCCTTAATCAACCACACCGGAAAGGTAGAAATAGGAAGATGATGTTCTTGTTCTGCAACTCAGAGAAGATCTAAATCTCTGGACAGAGATTCTGGATCTGGGGACAGATCTAGATCTGGAGACAGAGTGGCTGGAAAGCAGCCAGGAAGAAAGGGACCTAGGGTTGCTGGTAGATAGTAGCTGAACATGAGCCAGTAGGTGGCCAGGTGGCCAAGAGAGCCAATGGCATCCTGGCCTGGATCAGGAACAGTGGATCCAGCAGGACAAGGGAGGTTATTCTGACCCTGTACTCAGCACTGGTCAGGCCACACCTCGAGTGCTGTGCCTAGTTCTGGGCCCCTCAATTCAACAGAGATGTTGAGGTGCTGGAATGTGTTCAGAGAAGAGCGACAAAGCTGGTGAGAGGCCTGGAACACAGCCCTGTGAGGAGAGGCTGAGGGAGCTGGGGGTGTTTAGCCTGGAGAAGAGGAGGCTCAGGGGGGACCTCATTGCTGCCTATAACTACCTGAAGGGAGGCTGTAGCCAGGTGAGGATTGGTCTCTTCTCCCAGGCAACCAGCAAGGGAACAAGGGGACACGGTCTCAAGTTGTGCTGGGAGAGGTCTAGGCTGGATGTTAGGAGGAAGTTGTTGCCAGAGAGAGAGTGATTGGCATTGGAATGGGCTGCCCAGGGAGGTGGTGGAGTTGCCGTCCCTGGAGGTGTTCAAGCAAAGCCTGTCTGAGGCACTTAGTGCCATGGTCTGGATGACTGGATAGGGCTGGGTGCTAGGTTGGACTGGATGATCTTGGAGGTCTCTTCTAACCTGGTTAGAAGGTGCCAGCAGGTGGAGGGAGGTGATTCTCCCCCTCTACTCCACTCTGATGGGAACCCACCTGGAGTACTGCATCCAGTTCTGCAGCCCCCATTACAAGAGGGATGTGGAGATGCTGGAGTGTGTCCAGAGAAGGGCCACAAGGATGCTCAGAGGGCTGGAGCAGCTCTGCTATGAGGACAGACTGAAAGAGTTGGGGCTGTTCAGTCTGGAGAAGAGGAGGCTCTGAAGTGACCTTCTTGTGGCCTTCCAGTATCTGAAAGGGGCCTACAGAAAAGCTGGGGAGGGACTTTTTTGGCTATCAGGGAGTGACAGGACTAGGGGGAATGGAGCAAAGCTGGAGGTGGGGAGATTCAGGCTGGATGTGAGGAGGAAGTTGTTCAGCATGAGAGTGGTGAGAGACTGAAATGGGTTGCCCAGGGAGGTGGTTGAGGCCCCATGCCTGGAGGTGTTTAAGGCCAGGCTGGATGAGGCTGTGGCCAGCCTGCTCTAGGGTAGGGTGTCCCTTTCTATGGCAGGAGGGTTGGAACTAGATGATCCTTGTGGCCCTTTTCAACTCTGACTGATTCTATGATTCTATGATAGAAGGAAAGGAGGCCATGAAGTAAACCTCGCCCTGTGTGAGAGTAGGACCTTCACTGCTGCTGAAGTCACTGAGTATTTTAGGGAGAACCCATGGCTTATACAGATGATTGGTTACTGTAGAGCATTTGAAGGACACTTGGAAAACATAAAGTGCTGAGTGTTGCTCTCCTGCATTGCAACGATGGTATGGAGCTCCACAAAGCTGAATTGCTGCTTATTGTGAGTGCTGAAGGCAAGAACTGTGTCCTTGACAGGAAAACTGCAGATCCTAGAGAGAGTGCAGTACTGGATGCTCAGAAGCTATGTTCCAGAAAAGACTCCAGAACATAAAGTGCAACTCAGGTAAAAGTTAGATTTAAAGCCCAAATTTGGTATGCAAGAAGCTCTGCTAAGCCAATTGTCCTAGTCTGGGGCCACGGACAACCCAGGACTGCAGGACAGAAATGTCTCTCACTCCTTCTGAAGAGTAAGAATGAAGACACTGCACACTGATTGGAAGTTCAAAGAGAGATTCTATTTACAGGAGCATACATATAGAATCATAGAATGGTTTAGGTTGGAAGGGACCTCAAGGATCATCCAGCTCCAACCCCCTGCCATAGGCAGGGACACCTCCCACTAGAGCAGGCTGCTCAAGGCCTCATCCAGCCTGGCCTTAAACACCTCCAGGGAGGAAGCATCCACAACCTCCCTGGGCAACCTGTGCCAGTGTCTCACCACCCTCACTGTAAAGAACTTCCTCCTAACATCCAGTCTAAATCTCCCCTCTTCCAGCTTAAACCCATTCCCCCTCGTCCTGACATTACTAGACCTTGTCAATAGTCCCTCCCCAGCCTTCCTGTAGGCTCCCTTCAGATACTGGAAAGCCACTCTAAGGTCTCCTCAAAGCCTTCTCGAATGCATCCACGAGTTAAATAAGTCTATCAGACTAAATCCATCTGGAATCCTCCACCCCTTCCACCCTCAGTAGGCCTGAGGGTAGGCCAAAACTGCCCTCTTCATCTTAGGCCTACAAGGCCTCAGCAGGCTGCAGCTCAAAATTCCTTGCCAGCTGGGAGCCATCTCCCCCACACACACCACGAGATAAGAAGGGACGCGCGCTCTGCCCGGAGAAAAGGAGTGAAGGTGGAACAGGCAGGGAGGAGAAGGGGGGATCTCAGCCAGACACTGCCTTATCAGCTGTGATACTGGAAAATGGAATAACAATATTACAATATTATGGGATGCCCAGGGCCACCCGCTGGGATGTGCCTCCATCCCTATAGTTTTCTTAAGGGAATCTGGGATCCCCTCAAACTACCACACCAACGTTCATAACTGGTTCAGGCCAGCCTGGGTACCTCACTGTCTCTTCAAGTACCACAGCAATAGCTGCTGCTCTGGGTATCACAGTATCACAGTATCACTAAGGTTGGAAGAGACCTCATAGATCATCAAGTCCAAGCCGTTACCACAGAGCTCAAGGCTAGACCATGGCACCAAGTGCCACGTCCAATCCTGCCTTGAACAGCTCCAGGGACGGCGACTCCACCACCTCCCTGGGCAGCCCATTCCAGTAGCCAATGACTCTCTCAGTGAAGAACTTTCTCCTCACCTCAAGCCTAAATTTCCCCTGGCGCAGTTTGAGGCTGTGTTCTCTTGTTCTGGTGCTGGCTGCCTGAGAGAAGAGAGCAACCTCCTCCTGGCTACAACCACCCCTCAGGTAGACCCCCTATGCTTATACCTACATCATTTCGGTTTGTTTGTTATGTTTCTCGGAGCACTGAAAACCTTTTCTCACTTTACTTGGACTATTCTTGAGGCAGGATGAAGGAGGGTGGGTAAAAAAGGTGTCACCACTTTGTCGACAAGGAGCTTCTAGGCTGTGCAAAGAAGAATTTGGGATTCACTGGAGTGGAAAGGGCAAAAAGCCTGCATGTATCACTATTCCAGTCAGTGATCAGGATCTGAATTTGGCTTTGGTAGAGTGTGCTGGTTTGAGCCTTGATGGGATATCTTGGTGAGAAGAATTAGATTACAGGCTGTGAAAAGGAAACAATGGGGATGTCTACTTCACCCATAGGCTTGCTGAGATGTATAAGAACAAGAACATCAATATAGATAAGGGAGTTGCTCTCTGTCATTTGGGGCTGCATGGACTTGTCTCTAACCTAACCTAACCTGCTATCTGTGTGACTAATCCATCTGCTTCCTAACCCTCCTGGCTGACCCTCCAAACTACCTTGAGCATAAGGCAAATTCTGATGTAAGGTAGAGCAGTGGGAGAAGGTGGAAGGGTGGTTGGGAGCCCCTCCTGGGGGACTCAGGTTTCTGGGAGGGCTGTTGTGTTTCTGTATTACCTTTTACCTTGTATATTTCTGTATATATTGTAAATACCTGCTTGTATATTGTGCCAAGCTGTAAATATATAGTATCATTCATTCCATTTCCAGATCAACTGAGTCTAGTCTGGGTGATTTTCCTAAGTGTGTGTGGGGGGTGGGTAACACCCAAACCATCACAGAGAGGGAAAACAGTGACTTTAGTCCTTGCACCTTCCCATGTAGTATATTTTATGCAATGTATGTTCAATGTACAGTACCAAAATGGCCACTGACAGGAAAAAAAACAAAAGTCAAGGATCTCTCATCCATCCCTCATAAAGCTCATAACCATGAAGCCACAGACTGCTGCAGTATTTGGAGTTTCTCTACATAAATCTTGCCATGTTCTTGGTGCTGGTTGTTTTCTATACAGCAGAAGGAAGGTGTGAAACTAGCCCACAGTTTTTGCAAACTAGCAGAATAAACCATATCTGTAGCAAAGTATCTTTAGAAAGCAGAATGCATACCCAGAGCACTCAGAGAGAAAGCTGTTAGTCTTCTTGCTAGTACTGCCACCCACTCCCATGGCTCTTGTATTCCTTCTGGAAAGTGGCCCAGCTTCAAAAGGAAGTCTTTCATTTAAATAACGTGGGGCATGTTACTCTAAATAGCACTGGAGTCAAACACATTGGAGTATGTGTTACTGGGTAACTTCACTTGCTGCATGTGTTTTTCCTTTTGAGTACAGTCCACAAAGAGATGGTGAGATTCAATCTGATCAAGTTCATTCCTTCCAGGATTTTGAAATATCTGGCCCAAATCAGGAGACTCTCCAAGACACTTCCTAAAAATAAGTTTGACTTTGATGAGTTGGCATTTTCCAACAGAATCAAGAAAAAATCCTGACCACCTCCAATTTCCTGTGAAATAGGGAGAATACCTCTTTCCACACGTGTGAGGTTCTGTCTTCGTGGTATTACAGTGACACTGTGGTGGGCACAGGCTGCCTCTGTCTCTGCATTGTGGCAGGGAATGTGCCCACAGAATTTGGAAGCCATGAATACTCTCAGAGGGCTGGAGCACCTCTGCCATGAGGACAGGCTACAGGAGTTGGGGCTCTTCAGCCTGAAGAAGAGAAGGCTTCAAGGAAACCTTGTAGTGACCTTCCAGTATCTGAAGAAAGGCTGGGGAGGGACTATTTACAAGGTCTTGTAAGGACAGGACAAGGAGTGATGGGTTTAAATTGGAAGAGGGGAGATTGAAACTAGATGTTAGGAAAGGGTTCTTTCCAGTGAGGGTGATGAGACACTGGCACAGGTTGCCCAGGGCAGTTGTGGATGCTCCTTCTCTGGAAGTCTTGAATGCCAGGTTAGATAAGGCCTTGGGTGATCTGTTCTAGTGGGAGGTCCCTGCCTACAGTGGGAGGCTGGAACTGGATGATCTTTGAGGTCCCTTCCAACCTAAACCATTCTACGATTCTATGATGGAAGGAAGGAGGAGAATCACAGGTGCGTATTAGCTGCACAGCATTTTAGCTGTAAAATTACTTAAGAAAGACAAGTGTTTACACAACATTTTATTAAGGAAAGCAGTGTTATAAATCATCCCATAAAGAGAAGAAAGCCTTCTAATTGAATCCTTTATCTTCAACTGTGATGAATTTCAGAATAATCTGCATATCAGGTGCCTCGCCTGTATTTTAGTGCTAAACGACTTCTGTTGACACACATTTCAGCTTCTGTTACTTCTCTTTGACACATCACATAGTTATTTTCTTTTTAATCTCTGAAGAGCAGAAATATTGTGAGCTCTTTGCTGGTGCCAGTATGGATAGAAGCCATCCCTAAAGAGACGTATATTGCAGTTGGCAAGATAGAAATCACATCCTGTATAAATATAGAGGTGTTTGTGTGTCAGGATGTTGGCAAGTGCTTTGTGGGAAAAAAAAAACCTATTCCATTGGATGCTGAAAGCATCCTTCAGATCTGCCATTTACAACTCCTCTTTTCTTGTTTTTGTGCCAGCCTTCAAATTGTCATTAAGGATATACATATAATTGCCTGTCCAGATGTTGTACAGAAGTGCCCTGAGAGGGCACAAAAGGCAATTCTTATAGAATCATAGAATCAGCCAGGTTGGACGAGACCTCCAAGATCATCCAGTTCAACCTAGCACCCAGCCCTATCCAGTCAACTAGACCATGGCACTGAGTGCCTCATCCAGTCTTTTCTTCAACACCTCCAGGGATGGTGACTCCACCACCTCCCTGGGCAGCCCATTCCAATGCCAATTCTTGCCATGTTCCTAGTGAAAACAATGCTGTTAGCAATTTGTTTCAGGGTTTGTTTGGTTTGTTTGCTTTTTGCTTGGTTTTTTTTTTTGGTTTTTTTTTTTTAATGATCACTCTATCCACTTATGTCAACACTTGTTTATTTGTACAGGAGCTTTGTTCTCTACTAACATTGTGGCTTGAAACTGCCTTGCTGTGTCTTTGAAGCACAGTAGTCATCGCTTTCCAAACCGCAGCTCCAAATTGCTGCTCCTTGGACTGCTGCTTATCATTTCCTCTCTCCCTGTTTCTTCAGGTTTCTTGCTTTAATGAACTTCCTTCCAGCTGGCTGCAAGTTCACAGGTCTCATAATGTGACTTAATGGGGCTATTTTTCTTTAAACCCTGCAGCACAAGGATTGTGTCTGATCCTATGGAATGCTCCAGATAGCCTCGGCTTCTTCAAGAAGCCTTCATCCTCCCTACCTGAAAGGGCAGTCACCAGAATAAGCCAGTGGGTGCAAAAGTTTGGGCATCCATTTGTGCAGAAGGGCATGGGAAATGAGACCATAACTCGTTTTCTGCAGTAGTGGTCTCCCAGGGCATGGCCCTCAGCACCTTCTTGAGCAGCTACCTCCATACATCAGAAGCTTCAACACAGACTGAGCTTCCAGAGGTGGAAGCTGTCTGAGGCTGGGACTGCCAGGGTGCCTGGGACCCCTCGCTGAGGCTGGGGCAGCAGGAAGTGGACTCCCTCCCTGGCCCCGGGAGGTCTGTGTCACCAGGTGGAGGAGCTGCAGGAGATAAGCAGCCTGGGCAGCATCAGGGACGATGAAAGCAAGCTGTCGTAATCTGTCTGGGAAATCAGTGTGGCAGAGCGCCTGTCAAGTGCTTGCTCAGCATGGGGATCAAACAGGAGGAATTACAGGGCTGTACAGTCGCAGGGCTACAACCTCAGTGGAGTCAAAGGAAGACACGATGGGATGGTTCACACAACTGGAGTGCTGCAATGAGTGAATATGAGCTCTTTGGGAAGGATAGGCCAAGAAGGTAAGGAGAAGGAGTTGCACATTATTTGGGACCAGTGTTGGAGTGCACTTTGCCTACGTGTGGATGGTGATCCAGATGGGAGTTTATCCATTAGGATTAGATGGCAGATCAAGAAGAGTTTCATTGTGGTAGGTGTCTGCCACAGATCACCTGAACAGGAAGAAGTAGATGAGATGCCTAGGTGACTTCTTTAGATAACTGGAAAAAGACTCACATTTCACAAAATGGCTAGATAGTTGAGGTTAGAAGGGACCTCTGCAGGTCACCTAGATCAAGTTGCCTTGCTCAAGTAGAGCTGCCCAAAGCTGTCTGCCTTTCATAGAGTCATAGAATCAATCAGGTTGGAAGAGACCTCCAAGATCATCCAGTCCAACCTAGCACCCAGCCCTATCCAATCAACCAGACCATGGCACTAAGTGCCTCATCCAGTCTTTTCTTGAACACCTCCAGGGACGGTGACTCCACCACCTCCCTGGGCAGCCCATTCCAATGGCAAATCACTCTCTCTGTGCACACCTTCCTCCTAATATCCAGCCTGTACCTTTCTCAGCACAACTTGAGACTGATCCCCTTGGTCTGTGGCATCTTAAGGTGTTACATGGTAGAGACCTGCCATTTAACTTCCAAGCTTTCATACGTATACTCCTCATTGAATGAATATAGATTCATGGTATTCAACATATGTTAATGTTATTTTTTGTATTTATGTCATTTTATATAATGTTATGTAACTAGTGTTATTAGTTACTTAGATGGTGTTGGACTTGGGGATCTCAAAGGGCTTTTCCGACCTGATTAATTCTGTGATGCTGTAAATTTTATACGTATTACTAGTTGGAATCAACAGGAGATTTGAAATAAATGGAGGAGATACCCCAGGGAAGCAGTCTGTCTCACATGGCTCAAGCAAGGGATGCCAGTAGCTTTGACTGAGTAGTTAAATATTCAGAAAGCATAGACTGTGCTGGCAAATTAATATCAGTTCTCCATTTGTGAATGATTTTGGTTTGTGTTGGTTTGTTTTTAAAGGCAGTGCTTTATGACTAGATATTTGTTACATGTAGGCCAAATGGAGCCATTTCCCAGGACTCTTGTCACAGGTATATTTGGGACTTCCTGACTGGGGAGGTGAAGTCTTCCAGCCTTAATCTGTGGTCTTTGGGAAAGAATCATAGAATCACAGAATCAACCAGAGACCTCCAAGATCATCCAGTCCAAACCATCACCCAGCCCTATCCAATCAACTAGATCATGGCACTAAGTGCCTCATCCAGTCTTTTCTTGATGGAGCCATGGCACCTTCCTCCCAAATTCCACAGGGAAAGGAAAAGAGAGGAACCAGTTTGACTGAAATGTCCCAAAGATCAGGCCTGAGCCAAGTAAAAGATGAGAACAGAGCAAACAGCACATGTTGACAGCACCTCTGTCACACACTGGAGTGCTCACAGAGAGGGGAAAGGGAAGGCTACCAGCTCCAGGCAGCAAACATGCAGCCTTGCAGTCCACCCTACATGGGTTCACTGCCCAGCTCCAGTCTACCAGTGCCCAACTTCTTCCCATTGTGAAGAAACTCCATATAGAGCTAAGTGCACCCAAAAAAAACACAGGCTCTAAAGGACTATTGGCATGACAGGCTGGAGTCCAGCTGTCAATCATTACTGGGATGTGATATCTTGCAGATCCATAGGCAGCACCACAAGGACTAGATCAGCTTAAAGAACAGTTCAAGGATTAGGGAAGTTTATGTGTGTGGAAATCTTGATGCAAGTAACAGTCTGTCTATATATATTAGAAACAATCATACTAGAGAGTAAAAACATAAGAACCATTGGAGATTTCCTCATTGCATGCTATCTCAGATGGAATTTATGAGGAGATTGATTTATTCTGAAGCTATCACACATGGATAGTTTCAAATGGTAAAATACTGAATAAACACTACACTGTCACTTATGTTTATTAAATGCCTTGAGCAGTACCAAAATGAGTTGTAATTCCTGAGAATGAATTCCTGGTATCAGTTGTTTGACCTGGATGTGAATCAGTAACATAGAGCTGCAAAATCATGCACGTAATTATACCACTTTCTCAACTTTGACTTGCTTAACTATGATGACTGTAACAGGTTATGGTACGAAAAACTGCTTCTGTACTCTACCTGTTGTCTGTTCTAAAATCAGATCTATAAAATCATGACCCTTGCCATCTCCAGGGAATAATTATTAATTAAATATATTAATTTTAATATTTCATCTATTGTCCTCAAGAAGACGATAATTTCAACTCTACATATTTTTCCCACGTAATTTGAAGTTCATTATCTATTCCTTAAGAACAGAAGTACAATACTGTCTTGCAGAACAAAATTGTCATGGCAAAAATTCATATCAGTCTAAATTATCTATGCAATAAAATGATAGAAACCAACAGCTTTACAAGAAATGAAATAGGCTACGGTAAGAAAGCAGTTCCACTTCCATTAAAGAGAAAAGCTCTAACATCCTGATGTCATGTGATACAACTATTTTAGGGTTAATGGTGGCTTGCTATCATGAAGGCCTGGAATGCAAACCCTATGAGGAGAGGCTGAGGGAACTGGGGCTGTTTACCCTGGAGAAGAGGAGGCTCAGGGGGGACCTCATTGCTGTCTATAACTACCTGAAGGGAGGCTGTAGCCAGGTGAGGGTTGGTCTCTTCTTCCAGGCAACCAGCAATAGAACAAGGGGACACAGTCTCAAGTTGTGTCGGGGGAACTATAGGCTGGATGTTAGGAGGAAGTTGTTGCCAGAGAGAGTGATTGGCATTGGAATGGGCTGCCCAGGGAGGTGGTGGAGTCACCATCCCTGGAGGTGTTGAAGCAAAGACTGGATGAGGCATTTAATGCCATGGTCTAGATGACTGGCTAGGGCTGTGTGCTAGGTTGGACTGGATGATCTTGGAGGTCTCTTCCAACCTGGTTGATTCTATGATTCAATGATTTTGCAAATGTTGAAGCTATCAGGGTCACCATATACACCTTAGCTCAGCAAAGCAGTTAAGCATGTGCTTAAGTCTCATCCTGTAATCTCTTTATCTAACCATAAGCCCTGCTTCATTGACTTCTGCACTTTTTATAGCTTGCTGAGGAGAATTCATGCTACCTGTTTGGCAGCATAACAGTGGCATGAGAGACTAATGCATGTCTGCACTTCATTTGGAATTTTATTACAGAATACATCTGGAAATGGAAGGAAAATGTAATAACAGAGGTCATCACTTCATTCTTCTTATTTCACTTAAAAACTTCCAAGTAAAAATTGGTATGTTGCTAATTATTATGTTTATTGAGATATCAAGAATAATTCTTCTGTTAAGATACTGAAATACTGAGACTACTTTTTCAGTTATATTAATTATTATTTATTTTTTAGCAACCTAGAATCACAGAATCAGTCAGGGTTGGAAGGGACTACAAGGGTTGTCTAGTTTCAATCCCTCTGCCATGGGCAGGGACACCCTACCCTAGATCAGGAACCTGTGGGGTTAGTATTCTGGGGGGAATGAAGCTAGTATGACAGCACTACAGGTTTATGGCTGAGTGGCTGGAAAGCTGCCTGGCTTTCCAGAAGAAGGGGTCCTGGGCATGTTATTTGACAGCCCTCTGAATATAAGCCATCAGTATGCCAGCTCATGAAAGCCAACAACAGCTAGCCTGCATCAGGATTAGTGTGGCCAGAAGGACTAGAGAGGTGATTGTCTCGCTCTACTCAGCACTGGTGAGGCTGCACCTTGAGTACTGCATTCAGTTTTGAGCGCTGCAGTACAAGAGAGACATTGAGGTGCTAGAGTGGGTCTAAAGAAGGCCAAAGAAACTGGTGAATGGTCTTGAGAATAAGTCTTATGAGGAGTGGCTGAGGAAGATGAGATTGTTTAGTTGGAAGAAAAGGAGACTGAGGGGAGACCTTATCACTCTCTACACTTACCTGAAAGAAGGTCGTAGAGAGGTGGCTGTGGGTCTCTTCTCACAAGTTACAACTAATAGAATTGGAGAAAATGGCATCAAGTTATTCCAGGAGAGGTTTAGGTTAGACTTTGGAAAAAAACTTCTATACTGAAATGATTATCAAAGACTGCAACAGGCTGACAGAGAAGCAGACATACACCATCCCTGGATGTATTTAAAAGCTGCCTCAAGGATGCCCTGGTAGAGTTAGATAATGGTTGGACTTGATGATTTTAAGTGACTTTTTCAACTATAGTGATTCTGTGATTCCCTGCACCCTGCAGAATGCAGAAAGCTAGATAGGAATCCTGATTGAAATGTTTGTGATCTGAAAGGTAGGCATGGGAAAAGGTAGACACCCTAAGGAATTCAAAGTTAGGGAATAAAGAGAGTGAAAATGGAAAAAAAAAATCTATGTTGGATTGATGAGGGCAAGGAGTTCTGAATTTCTTCCCTCTTTCTGTATTAAGTACCTCAGTGGCTGTACATTTTTGTATGCTTGTACCTTCCATACATTGATGGCAGCCATTTCTGTATGCCAGCCATGTGCAAGTAGATAAAGAAAGCCCTTCTATCTTACAGAAAGCCTACTTCACACATCAAAAGGATTTAAGGTGCAGTAAACAGAAGACACAGAAGCTGATTGCAAATCTCTGACAAGTTTTCATGTCATATAGACCTGGATGATTTGGAGATACTCAAAACTCTGCTGGGCAATGCCCTGAGCAGTGCAATCTGGCTTTGAAGTGAGCCAAGCTTTGAGCAGAACTAGATGGACTAGATGACTTTGTAACTTTTTAATGATGCTTTAATATTAAGACAAAAGGAATAGATAGTGAATTGGATTCTCCAATAAGACACCATTGGTTATTTCATTGTATGCAAGACAATAATGCTAATTATTCAGTCCACAGATGTACATCAACACGTAAAAAGAAATGCAATGAAGATAGAACAGGAGGTTTTCATGGAGGTATTAATGCTATCTTTTAAGGAGTAAAACCCTTGGGAATACTGCTGAGAAAATCCTGCTGGACAAGCCCGACAGAGATATGGAATACAATTTTTGTAAGAAATGCTGACATCTGAGATTCTGTTATTGTTTCAATTCAAGGTGGAATCAAATGTTCCTGATATGCCACACAAACAACCATCTTGAAAAAGACTGAATTTTGACAATATTTAATTTCACAATTCTATCGTGTTTCAGATTTCATTCTCTGTTTTCAACCAGAGAATACATGGATAGTATATATCATTATTAGATTATCTGTGAAAGCAGGAGCAGAGTACAGGTTTGTCCTCAGAAGAAATTTCTGAAACTGACAGTAGTGAAGTCTTCAGGGGGATGGATCTTCCCACTGCAATGTTAATCACAACTCTAGTTATGAAAGCTATTTAGATGTTAGCTAAAATGTTATTTTCTGTTATTCTTTTTACTGAATAAAAACCCCAATTTTCTAACTATAGAATAGGTTTATCCCAGGGACATGGTAAAAACAAAACAAAACATTTTCTGTTATGGGAAATCCCAGCCCTATGGCCAAAGGACAGCAACCAGCCACCAGTTCCTTACTGAGTTGAGAGAATCATAGAATCATAGAATCAACCAGCTTAGAAGAGATCTCCAAGATCATCCAGGCCAACCTAGCACCCAGACCTCGCCAATCAACTAGACCATGGCACCAAGTGTCTCAGCCATGCTTTGCTTGAACTACCTGAGGAGTGGTTGTAGCCAGGAGGAGGTTGCTCTCTTCTCTCAGGTGGCCAGCGCCAGAACGAGAGGACACAGCCTCAGGCTGCGCCAGGGGAAGTTTAGGCTCGAGGTGAGGAGAAAGTTCTTCACTGAGAGAGTCATTGGACACTGGAATGGGCTGCCCAGGGAGGTGGTGGAGTCG
>WAAF01013153.1:20054-37263 GCA_013400475.1 Tricholaema leucomelas | reverse complement strand
TCCTCACAGGGCTGTGTTCCAGGACTCTCATCAGCTTTGTCGCCCTTCTCTGGACACGTTCCAGTATCTCATCATCTCTTTTGAATTGAGGAGCCCAGAACTGGACATAGGAGTCAAGGTGTGGCCTGACCAGTGTTGAGTATAGGGAGTGTCAGAGGGAAGAGCTGATGCAATTCATGCCACTAAGCTGTCTCCTGAAAGTGGGTGCCCAGTGAGACAAGGTTGATTGTTGTGAGAGGATGCAGAGTGTGCTTTTTCCTTTGCCTGACTGCCCAGGGTCTGGAGCACTTGCTCATAACACAGGAGAACTATGTTGCACGTTCACTGCACCCATGTGCTTTGCTTCGATATCAGAGCATAATACCCAGGGCAGCAGCTGGCAGCAGCACTGTTATTAACTTCAAGGACATTGTTTACAGACTAAATAAAGACTAAGTTTCAGGGCTTTACTTAGGATATTGGTTGACAGACACTGAATAACAGATTGTGAAGAAAGTAACCTCAGTTAACATGCAAAGGAAGAAGGAAGGCAATGGTAAAGCCCAAACTTAGCAGAACGAAGGGACACAGTCTCAAGTTGTGCTCAGGGAGGTATAGGCTGGGTGTTAGGAGGAAGTTCTTCACGGAGAGAGTGATTTGCCATTTTCCAACCTGGTTGATTCTATGACTCTATGATTCTCTGAATTTATATTGTCAAGAGACAAACAGGATGATTAAAAATTTTGAAGAATAGTTTAAAAAAATATAGTTAAATACTGCAGCACAGCAGACAGAGATGTGTTAATGAAAGCAAGATCCCTATGGAGTCCACAAGAAGTTTTATGTTGAGAGAGCTACAACAGGAAGACTTGGAAGACCTGAGTCTCTCCATAAAAGAAATCTTAACAGGGAGAAGGTACTCTCTCTCTGATGAAAAAAACCTTGTGTGTTCTAAAGGAAGTTCTCCAAAGGGGCAAAGATCCTAAGCTCAGGGAACAGACAATGATGAAGAGAGAGAAAAGAATAATTTTGGCTAGGTTTGCTGTAGGAGAAACGTACACTCTTTCTGTGTAATGTCTGAGCTAAGCAACCTGAGAGAAGTCTGCTCCACTCAATATCTGAGCCTGGTCAACATCACAATAACGTGACTCACTGGAGAATGTAGCAAACAGCTTCAACTAGTTCCTGCTCTACTTTATGGAGATGTAATTCTTTTGTCTTCCTTTTCGTATTAAACAAAAGGCTATCAGAAACTATCAACCCCAAGCAGCACTACAGGTTGGGGACAGAGTGGCTGAAGAGCAGCCAGGAAGAAAGGGACCTGGGAGTGCTGGTACATAGTAGCTGAAGATGAGCCAGCAGGGTGCCCAGGGGGCCAGGAGAGCCAATGGCATCCTGGCCTGTATCAGAAACAGTGTGGCTATCAGGATGAGGGAGGTTATTCTTCCCCTGTACTCAACACTGGTCAGGCCACACCTTGAGTACTGTGTCCAGTTCTGGGCTCCTCAATCCAAGAGAGATGTTNTTGAGGCACTTAGTGCCATGATGTAGTTGGCTGGATAGGGCTGGGTGACAAGGTGGACTGGATGATCTTGGAGGTCTCTTCCAACCTGGTTGATTCTATTCTATTCTAAATCCCCAGCCCTGGAGCAGGCACCCAAAGAGGAGTTGGCATCTCCATCTCTGGAGTCATTTAAAACCTGCTAAGATGTGTTCCTGTAGTATCTTCTGTAGGTGAACCTGACTAGACAAGAGGGTTGGTCTCAGTGATCTCCAGAAGTCCCTTCCAACCCCTACCACTCTGTGCTTCAGTAATTCCTCTATACAAAGTGTCTGTTATCTGTGTCTAAACCCAAACTTTCTAGCAGGTTCGTTTTACTCACCGCCGCCAAGTTTTGTCAGAGATCTTTCTTAAATTGATAATAAGGGCTGTGACTGTGCTGCTGGCTTTAATTAATTAATGTAATTAATCAAGTTAATTAAGTAGCTTTCCACTAAACCCCAAACATTCAGGAGTTTTCTAGGCAAAAATTCAAGTCGTCCAGCACACAATCTAATGTGGACTTTCCTCTCCTGCCTTTTTGTCAGGTCTGATGAAGATTATGGCTGAACAATCAAATATCTTCTCGTTTCTATTTAATTTGAAAACGATACACTTGTAGTTTGAAGAATGATCTCTGTTCTTATGGGCGGAGGTGGGAAAGCTGACAGATTCCTTCTGGCAGTGGTAAAAAGTGGTTTATGGTAATTTAGACTAACCTTGGCCTCCCATAAATAAAAACATGAAGCTTTTTAACACCCACACTCTAAGCCTGATGCTACTCCTAGTCTTCCTGAGTGTATTAACACTCCTCTTGCTAGCAAGTGGGATGCATAAAGCCCAATCTCGGTTATGATGGTGCAGGGGATCTGTGCCCAGGCATTCCTGAAGGCATTTGTAGAGCTGTTACTTTGAGCTCATCCTCAGAAACCTTGATTAATGGAACATCAATTCATTTAACCCTTTCAGTTTCCTCTTCACTATCATTTGTAACCTATATCCCTTGCTCATCTCTGCACAGTATTGCTGCTAAGGTGCCAGTCGTACATACCATGTAGGTGTTCCCTTCACAGTCCATTCATTGTGACCCTCTCTCTGCCATCAGAGGAGATATGACAGCCCATGCCATACTCAGCAATACACTGTGCTGCACACTGATTAGCTGCAGTAGGTAATTCCCCTTCCACAGAGTCTACATTTTGTCTGACTTTAGCGCAGAAGTGCTGGGTTTCCCCAAAGCTTCTCAGAGCATCAGAATTGTGTTGCCTCATGCTTAGTTTTGGTTGGTTTGTTTGTTTTTACATCAAGACTTCTAATGGGTAAATCTCAGGAGTTTATCTACTGTAAAGAAAAGGTGTGTTTTCTAGTGAAAATGCAGTGGGTGCTTTGCACGGTCTGAGAAAACAGTGTTTCCCAAGGGGGTATTGAACGTGCTCAGGCAAGTGTTCTGTTTTCCTAAGGACACCTGCCAGAACCAAGCTGACATATCAAGTGTTGAAAAGTCTTTGGCACCAACCATCTCTCACAGAATTTCTCCCCTTGTTGACAGTAGGAAACAGCAATGTTATACATATTTCTTTAATTCTCCTGGCTCCCTACATAACAAAGTGTCTCATGTGTTTTCTTCTGTAACCGCTGATTCCCAAAGAGAACAGAACATCCAGCTCTTCGTTTTGTCCAGCTTTTAAGAGAGAGGGAACTTCAGACCAAGAACTGAATGAAGACTTAAGGGCTTTTCTCACCTTGTCCTCTGACAAGCACCTTGTTTGATGCAAAGTAGTTTCCATGAAATGTTGGTTGTCTTGATTCCTTGTCCCACTAACCACCTCATGTCAGTGTCTTCACAAGGAGAATAAGAACATAATGACATTCTTTTTGTTCAGTTTAGAATTGGATGCATTTCCTTGAGTATTATTACAATACAATGTCTACAATTACCTGAAGGGAGGTTGTAGCCAGGTGGGAGTTGGTGTCTCCTCTCAGGCAACCAGCAACAGAACAAGGGGACACAGTCTCAAGTTGTGCTGGTGGAGGTCTAGGCTGGATGTTAGGAGGAAGTTGTTGGCAGAGAGAGTGATTGGCATTGGAATGGGCTGCCCGGGGAGGTGGTGGAGTCACCATCCCTGGAGGTGTTCAAGCAAAGACTGACTGAGGCACTTAGTGCCATGGTCTAGTTGATTGGACAGGGCTGGGTGCTAGGTTGGCCTGCATGATCTTGGAGGTCTCTTCCAACCTGGTTGATTCTATGATTGCATTTCTATCTCTTCCACGTCTGCCTGAATTCATGGTTTATTTCACACTTTAATGAAAAATTGTACAGCAGCATAAATTATTCTTTATCTTCTGATGACAAGAGGCCAAAAACTTCTTAAGCACCACTTTTTTTTTGCATGCAGGTATCTGTGTCTACCTTCAGGGTCTCATATTTGTCTTTACATTGCACGGGAGGTAAATCTACCGGTAAGGAAAAGGCTTTCTGTATTTGGTAGGGAATTAGTAGACAGAGATCTACATTTCTCTTTGTAGATTTTTCTCTAGTGCAATTTTTGCTTTTTGGTTATTATGCCTCAACAAGATCTTCTGGCCAATTGCTTCCTGTAATAGTAATCAGACTACCTACTGCCAATCAAAACATTATGCACAGCTATCAGGCATTATTATCAACACCTATCCTGCAGTAGTTCTTTTGTTTGTGATGAGTAATTTAATACTCAACACTCTGAAACCTAAAGCTAATATTATGAAGTACTCCAAGGAGACAAATTACACGTATCTTAAACTTATGATAATAATCTGGTAGGTTGGAGATACTATTACACTGTGGGTTTTTAGAAAACAAAACAACAAGTATTTCTGTTCCTGATGCAGCCAAGGATCCCTTGCTTTCCCTGTGCTGGACTTAAGCATGTGCCTGGTGCTACCAGCACTAGGAATGAAAACTTAGAATGGGTAGAAGGTTGGACTGGATAATCTTGTAGGTCCCTTCCAACCAAATACATCCTGTGAGTCTGTGATTCTGTGGCATTGGTGCACCCTCATCAGCAGACTTCAGCCCACTTTGGAGTTCATCAATTGAAAATGAAACCTTCTGCGTTCATTCAACTGTCAGCTGCTGAGCCAACCCATTCTTTAATTTGGCAGTTGACTAGTGTCACAAGTTTTTGTGAGCTGTGGTGGTTTGGGTGTGTCCCCCCCCACTTTAGAAATCACCCAGACTAGACTCAGCCAGCTCTGGAAATTTGAATGAAGCTTATATTTACAGCTGGCACAATTTACAAGCAGATATTTACAGTATATACAGTTATAGACAGAAATATACAAGGTAAAAAAGTAATACAGAAAACAGCCCTCCTGGAAACCTGAGTCCCCAGGAAGGGCTCCCAGCCACCCCCTCACCTTCCCCCTACCCCTCTCAACCTTACCCCAGTCCCAAGGAAGAATGGAGGCTCGGCCAGGGGGATTAAGAAGCAAGGTGAAATCAGACAAAAAAGCAAATGGAGGGTGAGGTTAGAAAGCAAGATGGAGTTCAGCCAGCAGCCCGAGATCCTCAGCAGGCAAAGAGCCCAGAGCGAAGTGCAGAGCAAAGTGACTTTATCTTTCATTTTGCTTCTCTTCTTTACACATCTCAGCAAGACTGTGAGCGAAGTAGACATCCTCATTGTTTTAATTTCACAGCCTATGATCTAGTTCTTCTCACCAAAACATTCTAGCTAGGCTGAAACTAGCACATGAGCTTATAAAATGTTACTATTTTGCTGAATGAGACTCTCTCTCTCTTATCATAGAGATCCCTCCTGTCCTTCATAGCAATTTTTTGCTTTCATCATCTTTCTCTCCTAGTGATGCTTGCCTACACTGAGCAGTGTAAGAGTCAAATATTGATCTGCTTTGCTGGCTAGAGGCTAGATAAGCAATACAGTACCAATTCTTCCAAGTAACCCCAGTGATCACTTGAGAAACATAAATTTAGTTGCCAAATAGGTTACATTTCCTTGATGCACCCCTCCTAGCTACCTTAAATCCTCCTTAAGACTGAGTTTAGAAATGCGTAAGAGGTTAATATAGCTCAGACTGGCATCAGCTATCAATTAAAATGACTTTGCAATGAAAAATGCCTTGAGATGGCTGCCACTTTTTGGTTTGTGGGGTTTAGGTCTGATACTAGAGCAAGGTTACTACATGAGCATTAGAACGCAGAGGTTTTGGGTTGTGACTGGTGGGTTTGAGCCTGATACTAGAGCAGGGTTACTACATGAGCATTAGAAGGCAGAGGTTTTGGTTTGTGACTTGGGGGTTTTAGGCCTGATACTAGAGCAAGGTTACTATATGAGCATTAGAACACAGAGGTGGATGTAGAGTTTTCTGATTTGCAGGAGGTATAAATGTTCTCTCTCTATGGATTCACTGGTGTAAGCTGAGAACAGTGGGAACTGTCCCTATGTCCAGACTTGTCTCTGTTCTCAGCCTCTACGGTCGACAGTCTTTGTGTATCCAATTGTTTGTGTTTCCTCTCCTCAGAACAAATATAATCCTTCACTTCAGCATCTCTCACATCTCCCTCTGGCTAACACTGATCTTTATTCTCCATATAATTCCTCTGTCTGGGCTTATCAATAGTTTGTTATTCCTACTAGAGCTTTCAGCTGCCACCTTCTACTTCAGGCATTTTCTCTTTGTCAACTTGCAAACCTCAGATAATTCAGTGCCATATTCATTCCATTTCACTCTTGCCTCCTATATCTCCTTACTGTGAGTCCCAAGACTGGATATTGGTTGTATTGTTTTTTAAAAAAGAATTTATTTTGTAGTGAGTTGCAGAAGAATCATAGAATCATAGAATCAATCAGGTTGGAAGAGACCTCCAAGATCATCCAGTTCAAACTAGCACCCAGCCCTATCCAGTCAACTAGACCATGGCACTAAGTGCCTCAGCCAGGCTTTGCTTGAAAAATAGAGCTAGGTGATTTTGAACTGTGTGATCAAAAGATTTAATTGTGGCCAAAACTAATTTGAATGTACTGCTTTCTAACTTAGGCATTTGGGCAACTTGGGCAGACAACAGCTATCCTTGGCTTCTGATGTGCAGAGCGTGCTCTTGGGGTCATGGTCTTGCACAGACTTAGGTCAGGTGAGGAACTGTAGAGTAGCTCCAGACAGGACCACCAAGTGCTTGGGGTAGAACTCACAGGGATGGAAGTAGAAGGTTATTTGTGTGCATGTAGACTCAAATGATGTAGAGTCATGATGCATCCAAGAGAAGCGAGAAGTGTTCCTCAGGAAAAGAAGCTACTTCAATATAAGCCAAGGTGGGGGAAAATATCCAATAATATCTTACAAAGTGTGGTCTTAGCAAACTAGGAATTCAATGACCTGTCCCAGTGCAATGCTATGTCATGAGGGACACATTCTGGCTGTGCAAACATGAAAGCAATGGATAAGATCAGAGAGGTGCATATGCTCTTCTGCCAAGAAAACAGCTAGGATACAGGGTTCAGTTTTCTCCCCTTTCCTGGGAGTGATCTTGAATTCAGAAGAGAACAAAACTGTTGTTGGAATCTGAACTTAAGTCAGTCCAGCACAGAAGTCATATACTTTTTGTGTCAACAGCTAGTGAGATGAACCATTCAAACTAACTACCATGCAATAGATTTTCTGTCTCCAGCTACTGTCAGATCAAGACCAGATATTCTGCTAGAAGTTATGCAGTAGTCAAACACAAATTATCCTTTCATCAAAGAGAAGTTATAGGGTGCTCTACAGAATTAATTGGATGATGAACTAATGACTCTAATGTACTGCAGATCAAACTTTATGACCTATTTGACAGCAGAATCTAAATGCATAAGTGTGGATTTAAATGTCTAAATCCAGAGTCTCAGGTTTGTCTTTTTCAGGCAGTTCCTGTGAGAGCAAGTTTCTTAGTATCACAGAGTTTGCTGTGCTTGATTAGAAGGTTCTCCATCATCTCTAAATTCCCATCAGTGGGTCTGTGTGGGTTGTTCCTTTGTTATCCTTCTAATTAGCTGTGCAAACACACTGAAAATTCCATAAACATTCTATGCTGCAAATGTCATGAATTCTGTAAACACTGTTGTGTTGTAGCACCCCAGAAATCCTGACCAATGAATAAAATGGGAATGACACTGAGGCTCTTAATCTGAACAAACTCCACATTTAGGACTATTTGTTTGCAAAAGCAAGGGCTGAAATTGAATGGGAAATTCTACTTCTGTTTGTCAGTGCAAATTCATCTGTATATATTAATTTCATGTTTCAGCTGTGGTGTTCAAGCAAAGCCTGGCTGAGGCACTTAGTGCCATGGTCTAGTTGATTGGACAGGGCTGGATGATAGGTTGGACTGGATGATGTTGGAGGTTTCTTCCCACCTGGTTGATTCTATGATTCTGTGATCATGAACCCACACAAGTCAGGTGAAAGCAGTGGCAACACTAATGATCTTTTAAACTTTCTTAGTAGTCAACTAAATAAACACATTTAGATGTCCAGTGCCTGGAGTCCACTCATAGAGTAATTCCTTGCAATGTTTTGATCACTTAAGAGTTACAAATAAGGAGATTTTGCTTGGAAACCTCTACATATATATGTTTGCAAGGTTAGATAATGTACTGCAGAACAGCAGAGCTTTCTGTCTTCAGTAAAAAGCAGGATGAACGCTCAAGCCATGTCCAAATTGACCAGATACAATCCGTGGTTTAAGACTTCATTGTCCATGGAAGAGAAAGTCCTGGACATTATCTTAGCTCTAATGACCTCAACTGAAGCCTGTTCACAGCTCGATTTTGATGACTAGGTTTGCAGGAGGAAAAGATGTAACTTGGGACACTGTACATACAGTACATATACCATCACTCCCATGATGGGAACCAGAGATTACATATATGCAGTATATTACCAAAACTAGTTCATGAGCATAATGCAATGCATTCACTGCAGATTAGAGAGCTTCACTTGTCAATGGTATTATGAACATTTAACATTTTTAAGTCATGGAGTAGTAGAACAAGTTCATGACAAAGCTGAAAGATTAAACTACAAAAGATTGGAAGGTAAATTAACTTCTCCCTTCAGAATAGTAACAGTTACAGATTATCTGATTTGTGATTAATGAGGTGATTGAAATGTGTGTAGGTATATCTGAGTCATATTCTTGACTTCTATAACTTTAGATGAGGCCCAAATTATGCAGAGCCTATGTGATGGTTTGGGTGTTACCTGCCTCCCCACACTTTGGAAGCCACCCAGACCAGACTCATCCAGCTCTGGAAATTTAAGTGAAGCTTATATTTACAGTTTAGCACAATATACAAGCAGATATTTACAGTATATACAGTTATAGACAGAAATACACAAGGTAAAAGGCAAGACAGAAATACACAAGGTAAAAGGCAATACAGAAATAGACAAGGTAAAAGGCAATACAGAGACACAACAGCCCTCCCAGAAACCTGAGTCCCCAGGAGAGGCTCCCAACTGCCTTTCCACCTTCTCCCACCCCTCTCAACCTTACCCCAGTCCCAAGGAAGAATGGAGGTTTGGCCAGAGGGTTAGGAAGCAAAGTGGATTAATCAGAGAGCTATCAGAAAGGCTAGAGAGAAGTGCAGATCAGGTAACGCCCCAAGAAGCAGTGCCTTATCTATGCTTGGATTCTTGCTGTTATACCTCTCAGCAAGCCTATGAGTGAAGTAGACATCATCCTGTTTTGCCTTCACAGCCTGTGATCTAATCCTTCTCCTCAAAACATTCTAGCTAGCTTCAAACTAGCACAGCCTAATGCCAGGAGATGAATGGATACCATTTGTTACAGTACCTCAGACTTCTCATACTTTGGGCTCTGGGATCTCTCTAAAGACAAAGCATTAAAAGAAACAAAATGATTTAGAAATTTCTTGACATTTCAGTGCTTGACATCTCAATTTCAGGAGAAAAATGGCTGTGTCCCTCTGATGAGCAGGAACTTTGTATAATACAAAAAGATAATAATAATAATAATAGTAATTGTATAATACAAAAATAAAACTTTGTATAATCCAAATAACCTTACCATTTTTATGTCTATTTTGGCATACGTTTTCCATAGTGATTCTTCATTTTGCTGCTTCTTAGCTCAAAATCATCCAGAAGTCTGTAATCTTCAGATTTCTTCTCAACAACTGGGAACTCCTTGCAGCAGCCTCCAGTGTTACCACTGATATGCCAGGTTTGGGTGGTCTGTGGGCCATATTTTATTCATTTTGTAAGTAAATGGGAGGGAGAATTCCTGGTGATGAGAGGCCACTAAACTGAGCAAGCTAGTATGGGACTTGGGAGCAGCTCCTTGTTTTGTGATGATTAGGTTGGCATTTAGAATCATAGAATCAACCAGGTTGGAAGAGACCTCCAGGATCATCCAGCCCATCGGTGCCAACCAGCTCAAGAAATGTTAAATATCCATCATGGTGACAAATCAGGTCTGGAGGCATAGGAAATTTCTTGCCAATGTCCTACAGTGACTGAAATAATTTCTCAGGGGAAATGTTTGAAAAATCACGGAGTGGAAAGTGTAAGTTGCCACTGAGGTTGTAGTCCTTCCTAATGGTGTGCTAGTTTGAAGCTAGCTAGAATGCTTTGGTGAGAAGGATTAGATCATAGGCTATGAATGAGAAATGTCTTCTTCGCTCATAGGCTTGCTGAGATGTATAAGAACAAGAATCCAAACATAGATAAGGCACTGCTTCTTCTGCCTGGGAACTCTGAGCTGCACTTCTCTCTAGCCTCTCTGACATCTCTCTGATTAATCTACTTTGCTTCCTAACCCCCTGGTGAACCTCCATTCTTTCTTGGTACTGGGGTAAGGTTGAGAGGGGTGGGAGAAGGAGGAAGGGAGGTTGGGAGCCCCTCCTGGGGAGTCAGGTTTCTGGGAGGGGAGTTGTGTTTCTGTATTACCTTTTACCTTGTATATACTTCTGTATTGCCTTTTACCTTGTGTATTTCTGTCTATAACTGTATATACTGTAAATATCTGCTTGTATATTGTGCTAAGCTGTAAATATAAGCTTCATTCATATTTCCAGAGCTGGATGAGTCTGGTCTGGGTGATTTCCAAAGTGTGGGGAGGCAGGTAACACCCAAACCACCACAAATGGTCAGCTCCTACAGGCAGAAGTACTTAAATCAAAATGATAGGTGTAGTAAATGGAGGGAAAAACCTCAATCTGAAATTCAGTAAAACTGCTTCAAATTGAGTACCTAATGCATTTGTTTTTGAGAACAAATTTCCAATGCAACAACAACAACAAAATAGAATTCAACACAAAGCTAAGATGATAAAATGATATACCAGGAAATGAGTAATTTCTTTTAACATCAAATCAATAAGTGCACCACTGAAGTGTGGAGCTTTCTTAAACAAACACTTTCTGAAGTAATTTGGTGCAGTTAAATTACCTGTGAAATATTTTCCTTTCCCAGGATATTTACCATGGGCTGTCACAAATCCTATTTATAAAGATGGATATTGAGTGAGATTCTTGATCTCTGATGATCAGAGAGCCCGAAGCATCTGAACAGCAGCTACCAAAACGAAGGACCACTTAATACCTTTAAATGGGAAGAAGATTGACTTTTTAAAGTGAAAGATATCTTACTGAAACTCTTTACAGAATAAGAAAATAGATTCTCAGCAGAATTTTCTATTTGTTTAGATGTCAAGCAGAGAACAGTTTTATATTACTGGAAAATGTGCTTTCTACACAAATAACTTCAATGCATAACTGGTGAATGGAAGCTGGTATGATTTAGTCCTGCCACAGAACTATGAGAATCATAGAATCATAGAATTGTTAGGGATGGAAGGGACCTCAAGGATCATCCAGCTCCAACCCCCCTACCATGGGCAGGGACACCGCACACGAGATCAAAGTGCTCTGAGCCACACGCAGCCTGGCATTAAAGGCCTCCAGGGATGAGGCTTCCACCACCTCCCTGGGCAACCCATTCCAGGGTCTTTCCACTCTCAGGGTGAAGAATTTCTTCCTAACATCCAGAAGCTGAGGCCTGCTGCAGAAACCCCTATGAACACATCTTCTCTAGACAAAAGATCAACTCAAATTGTTAGGGTGCAGGGTTAGACCAGGTAGCCCCCAATCAAGCTATGAAAGATGCTGTAGGGGGAGAAATTAGCCATCCACTAAAACCAGGCACGCAGATGGTTGCTTCTAGTAAGGATCTCACAAGTTCTGTGCACAGACTTCAACCTAATTCATGATATTTTTGCACTAGAAATGTCTTTGGCATTCTCAGAGCGCTGAACATTTGAGTTAGCTCCACAAACATCAGCACAGGCTGAGGGTGGGATAAAGCAAGGCTTATTGTATCATTTTATTGGTAGGAAACTGGAGCAGACACAAATCGAGGGTGCAGTTCATGAGCCTGAATATAAGCACCTACTGCCATTGTAAACAACTAAAGGTGTCCCAAACATCTGCATGAGGCTGGCAGGTGCAGGCAGAACCTATGGGATGCACCCAGCCTGCTGCAGCAGAGCTGGGTGCTGGGCAGTGTACCAAACAGGGCGCCTCAGTCTGCTTTATGTTTAGAGACCTGAATTGCTCTCTGAATGATTGTTCAGAAACTGATTATCTACTGCAGGGCAGGAATTTGAAAACAAGTGTTTTGAAAGTTGGTCAATTTGCTTTCATGTCTGTGCTTCACAAATAGGAGTAATTCAAGTAGCCTTTAGCATATGATGGCACAGACATTTTTATTCCTTTCTAACACAGAGCAACATTCCTGAAAGGAACTCTTAAGTTCCTATGTTTGTATCATTATATAATAAAGGGAATCCATTTCTAGGTAGCAATCATAGAATCATAGAATCAACCAGGTTGGAAGAGACCTCCAAGATCATGCAGTCCAACCTAGCACCCAGCCCTGTCCAATCAACTAGACCATGGCACTAAGTGCCTCAGCCAGGCTTTTCCTGAACACCTCCAGGGACGGTAACTCCACCACCTCCCTGGGCAGCCCATTCATGAAATCTCTATCTATTTGTGAATGTTGAAGGTATGTGTATTGTGAAAGCAACCAATAAAGTGCAGATTTCAGCTCAAGATTTCACATCTAGAGAAAAAAAATTACGAATGTGGTCCTTCTAAATCCAATTAATTTCCTTCATATAGTGTTCTTTATGTGCAGGATGACCCTTGTTGCTCTCTGCAGCTACCTGGGGGGAGATTGTGGCCAGCTGGGTTAGTCTCTACTCCCAGACACTCAGGGACAGAACAAGAGAACACAGCCTCAAGATGTGCCAGGGCAGGTTCAGACTGGATGCTAGGAAGAAGTTCTTCACAGTAGGAGTGATTGGCATTGGGATGGGCTGCCCAGGGGGGTGGTAGGGTCACCATCCCTGGAGGTGTTTAAAAGGAGGCACTTGGTGCCATGGGTTAGTTAATTAGAAGGGTTAGGTGATAGGTTGGACTTGATGATCTTAGAGGTCTTTTCCAACCTGCTTAATTCTGTGATTCTGTGATTTTCCTGAGCTTGTGAAATCCCATCAGGATCAGTTTAGCATAAATATTTCCTCTCCAGCCCACTCTAACTGCTGTCTATTAAACGACTTTGCAGCTTTCTGACACTCTAGGCAGCTTAATTGAAAATTTGATTAAGTGAGATAATCGCCTGTTGTACAGCAAGAATGAGAACTTTTTATGGGAGAGCTGTTTTTGCCATCCATCTCCGTCAGGCCACTGTGTTTTGGTGCACATTTGAATTGATGTCATTGCTAACAAATCACTCCCTGCCCATCCTTTGCTATTATTGTGTTTTCCACTGACATTCCTGAGAAAATAATAAAAATCTTTAAAGTTACTTAAGGATAAGATCCATAGTACCAGTATCAGCTCTGGGTGATCTCTAACTACATATCACTAGTAAGGATTTAGCCAATTGAGTTGTTGTAGCTTAACTAAAATAGCTTCAGCAGAGTTGGAGGGTATATCAGCTGTCAAACAAGATAGGAGATATCTCTCAGAGATGTGGAGAGCAGCTCTCTTCATTGAGTCCTATCCTATCACATAACATAACCAGAAGTTTTGACTTGAGAGAAACCCTTGAATGCGCTCTGATGTCACAGCTGGACACAAAATGAGGATGGTGGCTTTTAGCTGACTGCTCAGTTATCACTGTGTAGGACAGAAGCTCTGTACTGCCACACACCTCTCTATTTCCAGTGGAGGACTGCACTCTCAAAAAGTGGCTTTGGGTAGATTTCCTACTTTCCTAAACCAGACTGCTGTTGAGTTCATGGGCTTGAACTCTTGTTACTGAAGGCAAGATCGAGCAGTCAGCAAGGAGATTTGATTTCAGTAAAGCATTTGACACTGTCTCCCACAGCAACCTTCTGGCTAAACTGAAGCAGTGTGGTCTGGATGATCAGGTAGTGAGGTGGATTGCAAAGTGATTGAAGGAAAGAAGTCAGAGAGTTGTGGTCAATGGAACGGAGTCCAATTGAGGCCTGAAACTAGTGGAGTCTCACAGGGGTCAGTACTGGGACCAGTGCTGTTCAACATACTCATCAATGACCTGGATGAGGGCACAGAGTGCACTGTCAGCAAGTTTGCTGATGGCACCAAACTGAGTGGAGTGGCTGCCACACCAGAGGGCTGTGCTGCCATTCAGTGAGACTTGGACAGGCTGGAGGGTTGGGCAGGAAGAAATTTAATGAAATCCAACAAGGGCAAGTGTAGAATCTTGCACCTAGGAATGAGCAACTCCGTGGATCAGTATAGGTTGGGAACTTACCTGTTGGAAAGCAGTGAAGGGGAAAAGGATCTGGGGGTCCCAGTGGCTGGGAGATTGACCATGAGCCAGCAGTGTGCTTTTGTGTCCAGGAGGGCCAATGCCACTCTGGGCTATGGTTAGTATGTCAAGAGAGGTTCTCCTCTCCCTCTACTCTGCCCTGGTGAGGCTGCATCTGGAGTACTGTGTTCAATTCTGAGCCCCCCCCCTTCAAGAAGGACATAGAATTACTTGAGAGAGTCCAGTGCAGAGCCACAAAGATGATTAAGGGAATGGAACATCTCTCTTATGAGAGAGACTGAAGGAGGTGGGGCTCTTTAGCATGGAGGAGACAGAGAGGTGATCTCATCAATGTTTATAAACATGTAAGGGGTGAGTGCCAGGAGGATGGAGATGCCCAAAGACAGGACAAGGGGCAATGCTTGGAAGCTGAGGCATAGGAAGTTCCATGTAAACATGAGGAGGAATGTTTTCACTGTCAGGGTGACAGAACACTGAAACATGCTGCCCAGGAGAGTTGTGGAGTCTCCCTCTCTGGAGATATTCAAACCCCACCTGGACATGTTCCTGTGTGATGTGGTATAGGTGATCCTGCTCTGGCAAGGGGCGGGGGTTGGACTGGATGATCTTTCTAGATCCTTTCCAGCTCCTGACATTTTGTGAGTCTGTGAATGGTAGCCAGGGAGGAAATGGGAAGGAGGGAGAAATAGGAAGGAAATAGCTTGCTGCATCAACACATAGAAAAGGGCAACAGGAGCCCACTGTGTCACAACATAGTGTCAGTGTACAACACCGATCACATGCTGTTTTTCCCCATGTTTCACGGGCTCATGTTGTTAATGGACACACAGTGCAATGTTATGTGACTTTCTTTGGTGTAGAGTCATAAAGCCATCTACTATGCTTAAGCATTTAATAGGAAAATGTGGTTTGATGTTAGAAGCCTGTTGGTTCTAGAGAACCACTGCCTGATTTCTGCTGACCAAAAGGAAGGTTTCAAAAATTGGTGGTATATAAAATCTAGCTGGTTTTAATGGTGTTATCCATTAGGTTTTTCATCTTGACTAAGATTAGAAATCTAGGATGGATGGTAAGTCAGTTTTATAAATATGGATGACACTGTAATTCCTTGGAAGTGGGAATAGAGCAAAATATGGTAGACAGTGTTCCAGAGCCAGTGGTTGATCACCAGTGTCTACAGTATTGTCAAGCATCAATGGGTAAGCAAGAGTGATCTGTGATCTTAGAGGATTGTGCATTTTTGAATCTCAATCCTGGATGAACACTGTATTAGAAAGGCTGAGATGCACTAACAGATAAAGAAGGTGTCCAGAATACCTTGGAAGATCACAGGAAAGAGAGGCTGGAAGGGACTTTGAAAGGTCATAGAATCATAGAATCAGTCAGGGTTGGAAGGGACCACAAGGGTCAGCTAGTTCCAACACCCCTGCCATGCCCAGGGACACTCTACTGGCCACAGCCTCATCCAGCCTGGCCTTAAACACCTGCAGGCATGGGGCCTCAAGCACCTCCCTGGGCAACCCATTCCAGCCTCTCAGCACTCTCATGCTGAACAACTTCCTCCTCACATCAAGCCTGAATCTCCCCACCTCCAGCTTTGCTCCATTCCCCTTAGTCCTGTCACTCCCTGATAGCCTAAAAAGTCCCTCCCCAGCTTTTTTGTAGGCCCCCTTCAGATGCTGGAAGGCCACAAGAAGGTCACCTCACAGCCTCCTCTTCTCCAGACTGAACAGCCCCAACTCTTTCAGTCTGTCCTCATAGCAGAGCTGCTCCAGCCCTCTGATCATCCCAGTGGCCCTTCTCTGGGCAGGCTCCAGGTCATCTACTCCCTCCACCTCCTCAGGGGAAGATAGGTATAGACCTGTGACATTCCTGACAGACACTTGTCTAACCTGTTCTTTAAAAAAACCCACCAGTGATAAATATCCTAGAGGCCCCTTAGGCAATCTATCCCAAGGCTTCACTAGAAAGTTTTTCCTAATGACTATCCTAAATCCCCTTTGCAGAAATTTAACCTCATCAATTTTCGTCCTATCTGGCAGGGACATGGAGAACAGATAATTCTCTGCCTTTATGAATGCACTTAAAAATTATGAAAATTTCTGACTTCATTTCCCTTGCATGGGCTTTGCAATTTCAGGAAGTAAAAGGAGACTAGTAAGAAAAGAAGAAACTGGGAAGCAGTACGGTGCAAGTGTACAGCTGTAGGACTTCGTATCTATAAACTGATATATGTGCAGGTGTAAAACAGATGTATAATGGATATATATTTTATAGACTAGAAAAACCAGTGAGTAAGAGTGCAAGCTAAGACTGCCAGAGGAGAACTGATTTTTGACAGAGATTGTATTCAGAAGACGAAGCCAGAATTTGTTGTCTTGGTCATTTGCAAGGCTGATTCTGAATACAGTTCTGTTTTGCAGAAGTGGCAACTGGTTTCTGATTTGTTTCAAGATGAATGGAGCGAAGCTGGAGATGGGTAGGTTCAGACTGGATGTGAGGAGGAAGTTGTTCACCATGAGAGTGGTGAGAGCCTGGAATGGGTTGCCCAGGGAGGTGATTTAGGCACCATCCCTGGAGGTGTTTAAGGCCAGGATGGATGGGGCTCTGTCCAGCCTGGTCTAGGGTAGGGTGTCCCTGGGCATGGCAGGGGTGTTGGAACTAGCTGATCCTTGTGGTCCCTTCCAACCCTGACTGATTCTATGATTCTATGTGTTTGGACTAGGGTAAAAGTGAATCATAGAATCATAGAATCATAGAATGGTTTAGGTTGGAAGGGACCTCAAGGATCATCCAGCTCCAACCCCCTGCCATAGGCAGGGACACCTCCCACTAGAGCAGGTTGCTCAAGGCCTCATCCAGCCTGGCCTTAAA
>WAAF01013153.1:0-19894 GCA_013400475.1 Tricholaema leucomelas | reverse complement strand
CCAGACCCCCAGGTCCTTTTCCTCAGGACTGCTCTCAGCCATTCACACCCAGCCTGTATCTGTGCCTGGGATTGCACCAACCCAGGTGCAGGACCTTACACTTGGCCTTGTTAAACATCATGAGGTTGGCCTAAAACAAATTATAAATAGAAATTATTTTGATTGCATTGGGTAATATATAAGATACACCTTCACTGTCAAAGTGATTTGAACCAGTAAGAGCAGACCGATAAGGTAGAACAGTTGGTGCTGAGGCAGAGAGAGTAAATGTGTACGAGATGCAGCACAGGCCTGGGACTGAATGCCTCTAAGCAATGAGGGCACTGTATGAGCTCTTCTGGATCACACTTGCCACACAGGAATACAGTTGATACATGCCACTGTGTGATGTGAAACAGGTAGACCAAAGCTCAACAAGGCAGGACAGTAAGGAAATCCACTTTGAAAATGCTGTCTTGATTTGAACTAAAATGCCAATCTCTTGCTAGATTAAGAAAGTGCTAAGTTTTGCTCTGTACATCATTTCAGCAGGAGATCTCAATTAAACCTTGAAACTGGCTATCCAAAATGAAATGATTTCCCTAATCAACACGAGCTTCACTCTGTGGGACAGTTCTTCCTTTAAATCACTGTGATTTCAAAGACAGACTGTATTTCCTGTAGTATGTCCCTGGAGGTGTTCAAGAAAAGACTGGAGGAGGCATTTAGTGCCATGGTCTAGATGACTGGATAGGGCTGGGTGCTAGGTTGGACTGGATGATCGTGGAGGTCTCTTCAACCTGGTTGATTCTATGATTCTATGTTCATTAATTCCATTCCCCTCTTCCCTCTCAACTGCTGTTTGCTCCTTTGGTTTTGCTGACATGTTTTTTTTTAATGAACTATGAACTTGATTCAGCCATCAAAGGCCAACAGGACATCAGATCAAAATGGCCAGAGTGAGTGTGGGAGCAGTCACTGTACCCCCATCACAGATGAGATAAAAATTGTGGATCTTCAGCCTTGGGAAATGATGCACCACCAGCAAACATCTGAGACACAAGACTGTCAAATAGCCTTTGATTCTTTCTTAGTTGTTTTCTGTTGACCCCTAAGGTAAGCAGATTTTTTTAAAGAGGGTGAGGGAAACCACCCTAAGAGATTGCTTTTGCTGGCTAGGCAAGAAGTGAAGAGCAGTGTGGGCAATGAGGAGAAAATTACAAGGATCAAGGCAAGGTAGTGGTGCCTTGATAAGGATTTTAGTGTTGAGTCCAGGAAAACAGACAACAGAAAGGAAAAGCATATAATGGACACTGCCCTGGGAGCAGTTTCTAGCCCTGATATGACTTTTCTGGTATTTATTCCTTTTTTCCAACATAATTGTATGATCATTTGGTCTAGAACAGATGTAGTGATTTGGGTATTACCTGCCCCCCTCACACTTTGGAAATCACCCAGACTAGACTCAGTCGGCTCTGGAAATTGAATGAAGCTTATATTTACAGCTAGCACAATATACAAGCAGATATTCACAGTATATACAGTTATAGACAGAAATATACAAGGTAAAAGGTAGTACAGAAACACAACTCCCCTCCCAGAAACCTGAGTCCCCAGGAAGGGCTCCCAACCACCCTTCCACCTTCTCCCACCCCTCTCAACCTTACCCCAGTCCCAAGGAAGAATGGAAGTTTGGCCAGGGGGGTTAGTAAGCAAAGTGGATTAATCAGAGAGATGACAGAAGTGCAGCTCAGGCAATGCTCCAAGAAGCAGTGCCTTATTGTGCTTGGATTTTTGTTCTTACACCTCTCAGCAAGCCTATGAGTGAAGTAGACATCACTGTTGTTTTCTCTTTCACAGCCTGTGATCTAATCCTTCTCATCAAAACATTCTAGCTAGCTTCAAACTAGCACAACAGAGAACAACTCCTTTTTCCCCCCTACTAAACTTTCAGCCAGGTCAGTGGCCTGGTCTGCTTCGCTGTCTGACCACAAAAATGATCACTGGAAAATGCGGTTCAGGAGAGGGACCAGGGAATTTCTTAAGTCATCATGGTCATCTGAAAAGCTCTGTGTAAGCTTGGTATAGCCAAAGGTGAGTGAAATGCAAGCCAGACTTATTGAGATGAATGACAATAAGGTTATTCATCATTGTGGTTTGGGAAGCATTTAGCATGATTTAAAATGGAAGAAATGCCCAAATATAGAGACCTATCTTGATATCACTGGACACAAATCTCCTTTAAAGTCAGGATGCAATTCATTTTGCCTGTCTTCAGTCATCTAAAAGTTAAACGTCTAAGCAGTCACCCCAGGCTCCCTTTGTAGTCAGTTAGGAGAGAAAGCTATTTCCAGAGGGTGATTGATCCCTCTTTAAGGTGGATGTCTGATACAGGTTGAATAATTTTCTGAAGGCTCCAGTTTCTCTTCACTGGCTGATAAAAAGAAGCAGCAGGTAGATGTCTAATTTTAAGGTGTTTAATGGTAGATGAAATAAGTTCTGTCTCAGGGAAACTTACCATCTGGGTACCACTGCAGACCCATATGGTCCAAGCTGTATTTTGCTTGCCTGGCCAAAGCACTAAGTGGCCTGTACATAAATCAGACGTAGGTCAATGATAAAACTCTGTTACCCTGAGGGAGTAAGAGTCAGTCAATAATGAGAAACTACACTTGCTGACAGAGATGGCTCTAATAATTCTGTCCACTGTGAACTTCTGATTTGTGATATATATCTGCTTTTTTTACCAAGACCTTTATCTTAAATCAGAGGAAGGGTTGGATTTGGTGTGAGTTGTGCCAACGCCTTGCCAAATGTAGTAACCTCTGATTTAGAATGGATATTATAAGGTAATCATATAAAGGAATCATTGCAATCAGTTGTACACTTTTGAAAGCTTTTTGTGTTTGTATGCATATGAGTTTCCTTGTTTATTCAGTTGTGGCTTTTCAACCTATAAACAACCATTCTGTTCAGTTGTAAGTATTTCATCATGTGCCATTCATTGCTGTAACTCATAAATGCTTTTGTCATAGAAATGCTTTTGTCATACTTCTGGTGAGATTCTGTCACAATGACAAGAGTTCAGTTCATGTTTTTCTCATAAAATTGAGTAGGACTTTCCCATAAAATTGAGTAGGACTTTTTCTTTTGGCCAGTAGGACAAGGGAGGTTATTCTTCCCCTGTACTCAGCACTGGCCAGGCCACACTTTGAGTCCTGTGACCAGTTCTGGGCTCCTCAATTCAAGAGAAGTGTTGAGGTGCTGGAATGTGTTCAGAGAAGGGCAACAAGGCTGGTGAAGGGCCTGGAACACAAACCCTATGAGGACAGGCTGAGGGAGCTGGGGTTGTTTAGCCTGGAGAAGAGGAGGCTCAGGGCAGACCTCATTGCTGTCTACAACTACCTGAANATTCTATTCTATTCTATTCTATTCTATTCTATTCTATTCTATTCTATTCTATTCTATTCTATTCAGCTTTACCAACAAGCTCCAAGCCTCTCAAATCCAGGCACTGTATAAGTTTCCTTTGTTTCACTACTGGCTTCAGTAATGTCCAGGTCAATAAGCATTGTAATTGTTTTATGCCAAGAAGTGTCTCCTTTTGAATCTTTCTTTTCCTAGGAGACTCATTCTGTACCATGGCAATGTGTTGATGCAAACTCACCTTTTGCAATGTGGCATGCCCCCATTACCTTAGGTCTTTGGTAATGCAGTCAGTATCTTAAACAGGAGAAAAGACATGAACATACATGAACAATGTACAGTGCACTTCTTACTCTGCTGTTTAGCTAAGTGTAAAAAGAAAAGGAAAGAAAAGAAAAAGAAGAAAAGGAAGTAAACCAATTTGTGGTTTATCTTTCAGCTGAGAACATTTTGTGTGCATTTCCCTCAGGTGTGGATGTATACATGTACTGGATGAGGCACTTAGTGCCATGGTCTAGATGGATGGATAGGGCTGGGTGCTAGGTTGGCCTGGATGATCTTGGAGGTCTCTTCCAACCTGGTTGATTCTGTGATTCTATGTGCATTGGTGCTATATCACATCCAGTGTATATCCAGTGTAACTGGCATTCAGGTATCAGACTCTCAAGTGAAAGACATGCCAGGAAACTATTATCTCACCCAGATGAGTAAAAAAAATGAGCAAGAGAGTCAACCAGACAGCTGGCAAACCATGCCAAGTTCAGCAGGAGCTATGGTAGGTATTACCATCTGCTGGGAAAAAATAAAAGGGAACTACTGGGGTTAAAGTTTCATTTGCCATCTCCAAGGTATCTTCCCCTCTTAGAATCATAGAATCCTAGAATCAACCAGGTCGGAAGAGACCTCCAAGATCATCCAGTCCAACCAGTTACCCAGACCCCTCCAATCAACTAGACCATGGCACTAAATGCCTTATCCAGACTTCTTGAACACCCCCAGGGACGGTGACTCCACCACCTCCCTGGGCAGCCCATTCCAATGGCAAATCACTCTCTCTGGGAAGAACTTCCTCCTAACATCCAGCCTACACTTCCCCCAGCACAACTTGAGACTGTGTCTGCCTTTTTTTTTAAGCTACAAAATCCAGTCTTCACTCAGGAAATAGTACTTTTGTTTACATGTGATGAGCTTGCTTTTGCCGATCTCTTGGATTAATCAGTTTGACTCTATCACAACAAATGACATTTGTGTTCTTCTAAGCAAGGAGCTAGACAAGATGTAATTAGAAATACTTTAGCTGACCTTTTATAAACCATGATCCCCCCCAAAATTGTTCAGTTTCGCATTAAGAAATAGTCTTACATCTTTTGTGGGTACAGACAAGATTACAGGATACTTTTATTTGAGCATAATTACACAGTGACCTTCAGTGTTATTTGCAAAGGTCATATTCTCTTCACATACCCTTGGTTTCCTTTCAGTTTTCCCTTTTGTCCCACCAGACATAAATTTAGCAAAGGAAGAAGAAAGAGAGAGTATTTTTTTTCTGTGGCTGAAAACTGAAGAAGATAGTTCAAAGTCCCCATAGGCATTCAGAGGGCTGTGGGCTATGATAGGCTATTTTCTACCATTTAGCTCCTGTATTATCACTACTCCTTTTTCTTCATTATTCTCCACTTATCACATGCAGCATCACTACAGAGCCCAAATAGAGAGTTGTAATTACCCAGCTGCCACCTGATAGTACCCCTTCTATCATCTTTATCTCCCAAGGCCTTGCTGTTTCATCATTGGATAAAACTTGCCCGTGGCAATGCCTGTGATAGTACATCTCAGAGATACATTTAAAGTTTACTCATTTATCGCAGAAAAATGCTGAACCCATGCAATTATTAGATACACTTGCCAATTTATTTGTTCACTAAGGCTACTTTAACTCCTTTTTCTATCAGCTATTTGTTCTGTTCTTCTTGAAAACACTGGGGTCACCATTGGGCACCGAGACGAAATAGAAAATTTCTAAGCCATCCAGGCAGAAGGCAGACTCATTGATAAAAACAGACCTCTGCTTTCCCCAGATATATAATGTGAAAGGCCTGCATTTTGTGGGTGTTTGCTCTTCTATCACCCCACCAGCCTAACTTGTGGGTCATATGGCTTGAGCATCCCATGCTCCCAGACTAGGTTTTGTGCACCGTGCCACAGCTGTCAGGCCTGATCCAGAAACAGCACATTTGGGAAATAAGTAATCTCTGCTGACAAGTCTAAGAACTGACCTTAAAAATGTGAGGACACAATATCATAGAATCATAATCATAGAATCAAGCAGGTTGGAAGAGACCTCCAAGATCATCCAGTCCAACCTAGCATCCAGACCTGTCCAGTCTACTAGATCGTGGGACTAAGTGCCTCATCCAGGCTTTTCTTGAGCACCTCCAGGGACAGCAACTCCACCACCTCCCTGGGCAGCCCATCCCAATGCCAATCACTCTCTCTGGCAACAACTTCCTCCTAAAATTCAGCCTAGACCTCCCCCACCACAACTTGAGACTGTGTCCCCTTGTTCTATTGCTGGTTGCCTGGGAGAAGAGTCCAACCTCTTTGCTTTGGCCACAACAACCCCATGCAGAGCTACAGGCTGGGGTCAGAGTGGCTGGAGAGCAGCCAGACAGAGAGGGATCTGGGGGTGCTGATTGATACCCGCCTGAACATGAGCCAGCAGTGTGCCCAGGTGGCCAAGAGAGCCAGTGGCATCCTGGCCTGCATCAGGAATGGTGTGGCCAGCAGGAGCAGGGAGGTCATTCTGCCCCTGTACTCTGCACTGGTTAGACCACACCTTGAGTACTGTGTCCAGTTCTGGGCCCCCCAGTTTAAGAGGGACATTGAGATGCTTGAACGTGTCCAGAGAAGGGCAACGAGGCTGGGGAGAGGCCTCGAGCACAGCCCTACGAGGAGAGGCTGAGGGAGCTGGGATTGTTTAGCCTGGAGAAGAGGAGGCTCAGGGCAGACCTTATTGCTGTCTACAACTACCTGAGGGGTGGTTGTAGCCAGGAGGAGGTTGCTCTCTTCTCTCAGGCAGCCAGCACCAGAACAAGAGGACACAGCCTCAAGCTGCGCCAGGGGAAATTTAGGCTTGAGGTGAGGAGAAAGTTCTTCACTGAGAGAGTCATTGGCCACTGGAATGGGCTGCCCAGGGAGGTGGTGGAGTCGCCATCCCTGGGGCTGTTCGAGGCAGGATTGGACGTGGCACTTGGTGCCATGGTCTAGCCTTGAGCTCTGTGGTAAAGGGTTGGACTTGATGATCTGTGAGGTCTCTTCCAACCTTGGTGATACTGTGAGACTGTGATACTGTGAACCTCCACCTGACTGCAACTTCCCTTCAGGTAGTTGTAGACAGCAATGAGGTCACCCCTGAGCCTCCTTTTGTCCAGTATAAACATCCCCAGCTCCCTCAGCCTCTCCTCACAGGGCTACATCTCAGGTATTCTCCTGGACCACCCAAGTCTCAGCAGCTTAGTAGAAGCACCATGCTGCCTTCATGTGGGAGGGTCTGTGAATCTCTGCTTGCATCACATTGCCCCCAAAGCTGGAAAGCCAAGGCATGTAGAGCTTGGCTCTCTTCATGCATACCCAGTTACCTTAAGGTTGGGTATTTTCTTGTACAGAGGTGACTGCTCCTCTCCTGCATCCCAGCTGGCCCAAGAAGCAGCACAACAACACTGCATAAGAGTTATTATGCTTGGCTGGATCTCAGCTGGCTCTGCATCCCAACATCCATTGTTTACCAGCCACCTGGACAAAGCCCCCAAGGGTAACTTAAGAGCTGACTGTGTAATACAGTGAGAACAAGGAACTTATGAATGAGAGTCAGAGAAGACTGAAAGTAAAGAGCATTGCCAGAGCTAGTCGGTGGCATATTAGGAGGAGGAAGCTATGGCAGAATCACTACTCTAAGAAGGCTCTTTCTCACAGTTAGAGACACCTGTCTCCACATGGACTTCTGCTGTGGGATATTACTTCTGAAGCCTGGTTTCATCCAAGACAACCCTCTCTGGAAGCAAACCTGATAGAAACTTCTCTTCTTTGTCTCTTGTTGCTGCCATCGATGGTCCTGTGCTTAGAATGATCTCCATGAGATGAAAGGCCTGCCATCATACTGTCACCACAAGTGATTTGGACAGGTCTGAAAGTAGTCAACCTAACCACTGAATTTGTATTTAATGAATCCATACTTAAACATCCATGCCCTGGCCTGTGTGCATCTCAGTTTCTCATTTGTAAGTGGCAAAATCACAAAACTTCCTCATTCTGGGGAAAACAGCTTTGTGATTTGCTCTCATTACCAGGATGGCTTAGGCTAACCACACTGTCCTGGCACTGCAGAGTGAAAGGGGATCTTGAAGATGTTCTGGAGGAGATGATTGCCTGAGATGCCCTCTGTAAGATAAACACCCAGATCTCACTGAGTCTTCTATTTGCCTTCCAAACATTACACATACACCACACCCTTCGGAGAAATTCAGGCAGCATGAAACTTAAAGAGTGTTCACTAACGTGAGAGAAGCCTGTGAAGGTTTCCACACAGCTCCCACCCACTTGAAAAAAGAAAAAGAGAATGCCAAGCAATTAGTGGAGATTGGCATTGAGTACTGGCTTCACAGTATATCTCAGGGTATCTTCTACCCCTCTACCAAATAGCTCTGCACAGTGTTTGTGTGCATCCTGACACAAAGTGGCATATGGAGACATGACTTTTTAACTAATGTTTTATTGAGTTTCTATGAGATTCTGTGCTAGTTTGAGCCCAGCTAGCATGTTTTGGTGAGAAGAACCAGATCATAGGCTGAGAAATGAAAACAATGGTGAGGTCTACTTCCCTCACAGCCTTGCTGAGATGTGTAGAAAGGAAAAGCGAAACATTAAAGTCACTTTGCTCTGCACTTCACTTGGGCACTTCTCTCTGGGCTTTGCTCTCAGCTCTTTGCCTGCTGGGGAGCTGAGGCTGCTGGCTGAACTCCATCTTGCTTTCTAACCTCACCCTCCATTTGCTTCTTGGCTGATTCACCTTTGCTTCTTAATCCTCTTGGCCAAATCTCCATTCTTCCTTGGGACTGGGGTAAGGTTGAGAGGGGTAGGGGGAAGGTGAGGGGGTGGTTGAGAGCCCCTCCTGGGGACTCAGGTTTCTGGGAGGGGAGTTGTGTCTGTATTACCTTTTTACCTTGTGTATTTCTGTCTATAACTGTATATACTGTAAATATCTGCTTGTAAATTGTGCCAGCTGTAAATATAAGCTTCATTCAAATTTCCAGAGCTGGCTGAGTCTAGTCTGGGTGATTTCTGAAGTGTGGGGGGTGGGGAATACCCAAACCACCACAGATTCATAAATTTTTGTTACTTCTTAGCACTCAGCATTTTAGTATGAGATTACCATTGCAGTTACTAGGAAAAAAAAATCAAACAGCAAACCCAAACCTGTTGCTCTGTTAAAAGCAGTACTTTTAATTAAGCAGTCAATGCATAGGTGAAATCATGTGCCATGAGGTGAAGTTGGTTTGCATGACTCTATAAATGCTGACAGAGAAGACTGAGCAGTTCACAGGTCCTAAAAGCCCTTTATTGCAGGTACAGCAGTCATTTCACCATAGATATACCATAGGTAATATTCACAAAAGAAAATTATTCATATTATTTAACTATTTGGCTCCATTTAAGAAATTCTAACTTTGAAACAGAGCCAAACCAGATGTTGGCTTTCTTCAGTGAGCCAAAACCAGCATACGGCCTTCCAGATCTTGCTGCTCCTTCAACAAGCACCACATATTTTTCCTTTTGAAGAAGGCAAGCTCAAGAGGTAGCATGGAATCACAGGATGGTTTGGGTTGGAAGGGACTTTAAAGATGATCTATTTTGAGCTCCCCTACCAAGGCTACAGACACCTTCCACAAGACCAGGTCATAGAATCATAGAATCAGCCAGGTTGGAAGAGACCTCCAAGATTATCCAGTCCAACCTAGCACCCAGCCCTATCCAGTCATCTAGACCATGGCACTAAATGCCTCATCCAGGCTTTTCTTGAACACCTCCAGGGATGGTGACTCCACCACTTCCCTGGGCAGCCCATTCCAATGGCAACCTGGCCTTGAATACTTCCAGGGAAGCGGCATCCACAGCTTCCCTAGGCAACCTGCTCCAGTGTCTCACCCACCCTCACAGTAAAGAATTTCTTCCTAATATCCAGTCTAAATCTCCTCTCTTCCAGCTCAAAGCCATTACCCTTCATCCCCTCTACAAGCCCTTGTAAAAAGGCCCTCCCCAGCTTTCTCTCAGCCCCCCCCTTCAGATTCTGTAAGGCTGCTGTAGGATCTCCCCAGAGCTTTCTGTTCTTCAGGCTGAACAGTCCCAACTCTCACAGCCTGTCCCCGTACAGAGTCACAGAATGGAGATTCCCCATCCCTCTGATCATCTTACTGGCTTTCGTCTGGACCCACTCCAACAGTTCAACGTCCTTCTTGTGTTGGTGGCCCCAGAATTGGATGCGGTACTTCAGGTGGGGTCTCACAAGAGCAGAGTAGAGGGGCAGAATCACCTCCCTTGACCTGCTGGTCCCACTTCTTCGGGAAGGCCACCAAATTTGTCACACATGATTTACCCTTGGTGAAGCCATGTCAGCTACCACTAATTGTCTCTTCTTCATTTTCCATATGCCTCACCAGAGCCTTCAGGAGGCTCTCAGGAGGAGCCGAGAGGATGGAGTCAGGCTCCTCTCAGTGATGCCCAACTACAGGACAAGAAGCAATGCATGGAAGCTGAGGCATAGGAACTTCCATGGAAACAAGAGGAAATTTTTTTCTCTGTGAGGGTGACAGAACACTGGAACAGTCTGCCCAGGGGGGTTGTGGAGTGTCCCTCTCTGGAGATATTTCAGATGTGCCTGGATGTGTTCCTGTGTGATCTGATATCGGTGATCCTGCCTTGGTGTGAGAGTTGGACTAGATGATGTTTTGAGCCCTTCCAGCTCCTGATTCCGTGATCTGCTCCATGACTTTGCCAGGCACAGAGGTGAAACTGACTGGCCTATAGTTTCCAGGGTCTTCCTTCTTTCTGCTTTGAAGATACAGCAAACTGCTGGCTAAGATGTCAGCCCACGGCTTGGATGGCAACACTCTGTGCTGGGTTAGGAACTGGCTGGAGGGCTGAGCCCAGAGAGTGGTGGTGAATGGTGCCACATCCAGTTGGCGGCCAGTCACTAGTGGTGTCCCTCAGGGATCAGTGCTGGGCCCCATCCTCTTTAACATCTTCATAGATGATCTGGACGTGGGCATTGAGTCAGTCATCAGCAAGTTTGCAGATGACACTAAGCTGGGGGCAGATGTGGCTGGGCTGGAGTGCAGAAGGGCTCTGCAGTGGGACCTTGACCGCCTGGACAGATGGGCAGAGTCCAATGGGATGGCATTCAATGGCTCCAAGTGCAGGGTGCTGCACTTTGGCCACAACAACCCCATGCAGAGATACAGGCTGGGGTCAGAGTGGCTGGAGAGCAGCCAGACAGAGAGGGATCTGGGGGTGCTGATTGATACCCGCCTGAACATGAGCCAGCAGTGTGCCCAGGTGGCCAAGAGAGCCAATGGCATCCTGGCCTGCATCAGGAATGGTGTGGTCAGCAGGAGCAGGGAGGTCATTCTGCCCCTGTACTCTGCACTGGTTAGACCACACCTTGAGTACTGTGTTCAGTTCTGGGCCCCCCAGTTTAGAAGGGACATTGAGATGCTTGAGCGTGTCCAGAGAAGGGCGACGAGGCTGGTGAGAGGCCTCGAGCACAGCCCTACGAGGAGAGGCTGAGGGAGCTGGGATTGTTTAGCCTGGAGAAGAGGAGGCTCAGGGGAGACCTTATTGCTGTCTGCAGCTACCTGAAGGGTGGCTGTAGCCAGGAGGAGGTTGCTCTCTTCTCTCAGGCAGCCAGCACCAGAACAAGAGGACACAGCCTCAAGCTGTGCCAGGGGAAATTTAGGCTTGAGGTGAGGTGAAAGTTCTTCAGTGAGAGAGTCATTGGCCACTGGAATGGGCTGCCCAGGGAGGTGGTGGAGTCTCTGTCCCTGGAGCTGTTCGAGGCAGGATTGGACGTGGCACTTGGTGCCATGGTCTAGCCTTGAGCTCTGTGGTAAAGGGTTGGACTTGATGATCTATGAGGTCTCTTCCAACCTTGGTGATACTGTGATACTGTGATCCTGTGATGGGGGTTATGTTCCCCCTTTTCTTCCTACTCTTCTGTGCAGGTTTGGGAGTTCCCCACCCAACATACAGCTAGGAACTCACCAGACTAACTCAGTCAGCTGGAAGTTAAGGAATGAAGCTGTATTTATAACTTGGCACAACTTACAAGCAAAATATATACAATATATACAGATATTTACAACTATATACAATAATACACAAGTTAAAGGAAACAGCAATAAAAAAACCCTCCCAACAGCCAGGCTGCCCAAGAGGGGCTTCTGACCAACCTCCCACCTTCTTTCCACCTCTTCCCTTATCTCAGAATCCCCCTTACACGCAGGGTGATCTAGGAAAGGTCAGCAAGAGGTGTTAGAGAAGAATGATTAGTTGAGTTACACAAATCCAGGGAAAGGAGTTAATATGGCAAGCAGGCAGCCACAGTCTGAGACTGACCTTATCTTTGTTTGTGTCCTTATTTTAATATGTCTCAGCAGAATGAGTGGGCAATATAGATATCACTGTTACTTTCTTTTCACAGCCAATGATCTAGTTTCTCTCATTAAAATATTGCAATTAGCCTCAAACCAGCACATCTCCCAAGGCAAAGCTCCTCAGGATCTCAGTGGCAGAATGTTCAACTTTTCCTGCTCGAGGACTGCTGCAGAATACTGAGAAGTTTTTTGGTCAGGTTCCCTCACTGCATGTTTACCAGGGTAAACTAATCGTGGGGAGCAGTCTGATTACTTCCTCTCACTTCCTCCTGTGCATAGAGAACATGATGGTGAATTTCCAGATGGAAAGAAGTCTGGGTTGATATGTCCTTACCAAGCATGGTTTTAGATATGTGGGAGCAGAAAAGCGTTCTGTGGAAACAGAGGAGCTGGTTTATGCTCTCTAGATACACGGAGGAGCAGGGAGTCACTTTCTGATGCACCTAGACATGCTCTGCAGCTGGTCTTATATTTCTGTGGCCTAACCCTTGCAGAATTAACCTTCAGCTGCACTCCTGTTCCCATCAGTCACCTGCAGACTCACCAAGGGCTTTGGAAGTTAGATCCTGTGTTGTCACTAACAGTAATGACTGATTTCAGAGCACAGCATCAGTACCTGATGTTTGCACTTGAGCAGCACCAAGAGAGATGTTGAGGTGCTGGAATGTGTCCAGAGAAGGCGGACAAAGCTGGTGAGAGACCTGGAACACAGCCCTGTGAGGAGAAGCTGAGGGAGCTGGGGGTGTGCAGCCTGCAGAAGAGGAGGCTCAGGGCAGACCTCATCGCTGTTCACAGCTACCTGAAGGGAGGTTGCAGACAGATAGAGGTTGGTCTCTTCTTCCAGGCAACCAGCAAGAGAACAAGGGGACAGAGTCTCAGGTTGTTCTGGGGGAGGTCTAGGCTGGATGCTAGAAGGAAGTTGTTGGCAAAGAGAGTGATTGGCATTGGAATGGGCTGCCCAGGGAGGTGGTGGAGTCACTGTCTCTGGAGGTGTTCAACAAAAGACTGGATGAGGCACTTAGTGCTATGGTTTAGTTGACTGGGCAGGGCTGGGTGCTAGGTTGGACTGGATGATGTTGGAAGTCTCTTCCAACCTGGTTGATTCTAAGATTCTATTGTCTAGTTGATTAGATAGGGCTGGGTGCTAGGTTGGACTGGACGATCTTGGAGGTCTCTTCCAACCTGGTTGATTCTATTACATCTCTGTAACCTTCCTTTACTTTAAATACTTTTATTTATTGTTAAAATTACCTTTTAACTTCCAAATCAGTTTAAGGCTGTTGTTTGACTCCTTTTACTCTTCTGCCTAAAATTTTCCATAAAGGGAGAAGGGGACAGGGGAAGGCGTCCTAAATTCTGTTCCGTTGGGCTTGTGGGCTCCTGGAAAGCTTAATGGGCAACACTTCCCCTGAAATGAGACAATGAGAGCACCCTGGAAGGTTATTCTCACATCTTCCATGGGAAATAAGCATTTTTTAAGGACATACCTCACAGGGATTTATCAAGGCTAGCTACAGAATATGGTTTTCACATAATATTTTACCTGGAATCAGAAATTACAAGAACTTTATGGGTGCCAGGCATTCAAGTAGATATTTTCTTTGGAACTTTGTAAATGTTGGCTTCAGGCATTGGTAGGGTTTCAAGCTAGTTAGACATTCCAGTGTATTTACTGGTCCCTACTGATAACCCTAAATCAGTGGGTCATATTTTATCCTGGTGTAAAGACCCCTTTCTCTCTATTCTTATTTCTTTCTATTCTTATTTCTTTCTGCAACATGATGTGAATCACTTTGTTTCATGACTTATTTCAGTTAATTATCATGTCAGCAAAGCTAGCTGTCCCACAAATCTCAGGATCATCTACAGTGGCCAAAGTATTTATACTGCTGGGTTTCCAGTGCAGCAGTTGATTTTAATGCTAAATTACATGTTTTTTGTAAGCAGCTTTCCCCTCAGCTCTCACCCACTTTCAGAAGTGTTAGATGAATACCATTCAGTTCTGCTTCCAGACAATAAAGCCTGGTCTTACAGGCTCTGCCTTCACTGCATTTTCAGTTGTGGCATTCAGAATCAAATATTAGGGAAGGACTGAGGGGAGACTTTGAGCCAGGAGTGATACCATTAACTGTCATACTTCTTGAGTCTTGTAAGCAGAGAGGTAAACTAAGTGGAGCTGTAAATTAATATCACCCCTTTCTGTTTAGAAAAGTTTGATTTTTTTTTTCCCTCCCCCAAACTCATTTTATCCTTACATACACTAACCAGAGACTGTAATTTTCCAGGGAGAACTTTCACCCCTATAAGAGCAGATAGTGACAGATGCTTTTTCCCTCCTCTCTGCTAGACAAACCCCTACGAGAGACCTCATTCTAAACTCAAGGAGCTGCACAGTTTCAAGTCGTTCCCTCAGCAGTTCAAAGGGTAACATTTCAAGAGTTTCACTCCCTTCAGCCTCAGCAGAAATCTGTAAAATCATTTTGAAAGCATTTTTGCTCACAACAGATCTAAAGATGCCCGATACTTCAGTAATCTGGTAAATAGCAAATAAAACTCTCGGGCGTACTCCCTTGATACTTCCACTACTTTGAAAGACAAAAGCAAATTGACTGCCAGATGAGAGTTCTCCAGTACATAAATCCTTGTCTGCAAAGCCACAGAAACTTTGCACAATGCCTTTATCTTTCCTCTCTTTGACTGTGGTGATATAATGGGGACACTGTGTTCAAACAGCTATTTGCTGGAAAAACTGCAAACACTCCAAAAATTAAACCTAGCACAATTGCATTCAGGCTAATGAAAGCTGGGAATGCTACAGAGGTGACGCTCTCCATCTTCACGATGAGGGTGCATTATGGGACCTGTCATTCCCCACCACTCCTGGCTGCCAATCTACTGTAGGGAGCAGTGCTAACAATACCCAGCGCCTTCCCAACCGCGGGGTTCATGTCACAAAAGGGCAGTGGGCTGACGAATGGGGAGGGCCAGCTGGGGCTGGTGAGACAGCCAAACTACACCGTGCCACTTCAACAGGGCTGAAGTCTTGAGCCTCTGTGTCTCGGGGTATTGGTAACTACTTTAAAGCATGTCCTCAGGCAGGACAGTTGACACGCAGGGAGCCCTTGCTAAGAGGTAAAGCGGGAACTGGTGCTTTGGCTTGTAACTGTCAGCTACAATTGCGACAAACTGCTGTACAAATACTTTAATTGCCTGCTTCTCTTCCCACCTCTAAGAGAAACAGGCCAGAGGCACAGACTAGCGGAGTTCAACATCACAGAATCACAGAATGAAACGCAGAATGGTTTAGGTTGGAAAGGGACCACAAAGATCACCCAGTTCCAACCCCCTGCCATAGGCAGGGACACCTCCCACAAGTACAGGTCTTTATATGTTCTTTAAAAGCTGTAAAACCATAAAAAGACAACTTTCTCCAGCATTTTATGTGAAAAGCAGTATAAGCAAAGCTACCTGGGACAAACGCATCAAATGAGGGTTATAACTTCCAGATATTTTGAGGGAAATCAGTATCTGTCCAGAATTTGCTTATTTGCTCAACCCTTGACTCTTACAGCTGAAGGTGTCCAGTGTCAGATGCCAGAGTTCAAGAGGGTATCAACTACAACTCTTTGTTCAGTACATCATTAATCTCCTGAGGAACTCTGTCTTCAGAGCACAGCCCTGCACACCAGCAGTCAACAACACGAGAGTGAAGCTGACGGTGAGTGCTCACATGAGTCAGCTGGAAGCATGGGATGAACGAAATTCAGCAGTGCTCTGACAAAGCTGAAATGAAACAGGATTCAGTTTGAGGCTAGGTGATGTGACACAAGCTAATTAGAGCTGCTTTCAGGGGTACGAGATGAGACCTCTGGACTAGGGGATGGACTACTTTTGTTTCAGTGACCAGTGGTGGTATGGAGAGTTTCACTGACCTTAAGGTGCTTTGAATCTGACTCAACATATGCTATCAAGGTTTATATTCTCTAAAGTCCCTCAAAACTCTTCTAGGAAATGATGCAGACACTTAGGAACTGAAGTAATGCAGGAAATCAGCATGAAGCCCAGGGAATAACCTCACAGAAAAGCAGTTGTTAACCAACACTGAGTTATTAACTCAGCACTGATCAGGCCACACGTTGAGTACTGTGTCCAGTTCTGGGCTCCTCAATTCAAAAGAGATGTTGAGGTGCTGGAACTTGTCCAGAGAAAGGCAACAAGGCTGGTGAAGGGCCTGGAACACAGCCCTGTGAGGACAGGCTGAGGGAGCTGGGGTTGTTTAGCCTAGAGAAGAGGAGGCTCAGGGGGGACCTCATTGCTGTCTACAACTACCTGAAGGGAGGTCCTGAAGCTGTGGGGGTTGGTCTCTTCTCCCAGACAACCAGCAACAGAACAAGGGGACACAGCCTCAAGTTGTGCTGGGGGAAGTATAGGCTGGATGTTAGGGGGAAGTTCTTGGCAGAGAAAGTGATTTGCCTTTGGAATGGGCTGCCCAGGGAGGTGGTGGAGTCACCGTCCCTGGAGGTGCTCAGGAAAAGCCTGGCTGAGGCACTTAGTGCCATGGTCTAGTTGACTGGCTAGGGCTGGGTGCTAGGTTGGACTGGATGATCTTGGAGGTGTCTTTTCCAACCTGGTTGATTCTGTTCTATTCTATCCTATCGTGACAGACCTAGTCTCTTGGAAGGCTAAGGCGAAGGCAGTGCATGTTTTCAGCATGGTGTACTAATAACAACTAGCACACGAGCTCCTCCATTTCCAGTACACTCATCCAAACATTCTTTCTCCTCTTGCTTCATTAAAACAAACAAACAAATCAAACCCAGGATCATACAGGAATGATGTATCTGCCTGACAGCTTAAGTGTATGGATTTGAAAATGGGTGCTAGAGGCTGCTGGGGCAGGCATCCCGAAGACTAGGGTTGTGTGTGGCTGTAGGCATGCGTTAGACAGCCTTCATGGGTGCACAAAAAAGGTAGTTGCCTTCCCACAGATGGAGTGTGGTCTGTCTACAGAAAAAAAAAACCACTCACCTAGAGTTGTGGAGGATTAGGAACTAATTAACTTCCTCAGTCCATGAACTTGTTGACTACCCACAAATTTGTTGAGAGTCCTGTGACGCTGGGTAGCTGTCAAGATCTACAGCCTTTTCTGATAAACCTTACAGTGCAATGTTTAGCATAGTTCTTTGGCTTCTTACAACATCCTAATTCAAAAGCTAAAGAATAGGGAGACTTCTGCCAACTAGCCAAAATAAAAACAGCAGTAGCAAGCCTAGTTACCATTCATTCCCATATATACCACAGCTATGAGCAGAGCATCCTGCAGCTGCTTCTGCCTGCAGCTTCGGCACCCTGTTCAGGCAGCCATCGTGTAGCAGGCAGCATGGATGCTTTGCAGGGCCACCATTCCATTTAGATGTTAAAGGCAAGACAATGTGCCATTGTGGTGTCTGGTTTTGTGATGTCAAAGTAATGTAAAATCCACTAGTAGACAATCCTCCCTGTTCCAGCATTGTAAGAGGATTTCAATTAAGGCTGTAAAAGTTATTGATTGTTTGATTCCCAGATCCCCACTAATTCACCCATCGTAGACTCCTCCTTATTATCATGCTCAATGGCTGGTTAAGTATTCTTCCATCTAAAAAACTTCAGTGGGAGTTGGATGGGAGATCTCACCCTGAGTGCTTCCTAGCTCAGATGAAGATAGGCCACTGGAGGTCTACATCTTGCCCCAATTCTTGTGTAATCATTTAATTGATTTCAAAGGAAAGATCTGTGAGAGAGAATAAGAAACCTACTCTTTGTTTCATAAATTGAAGTACTGAGGTATCCTTGTGAAACCTTGTGAAAGGTGTTGAGGTGTTGCCTCAAATCTTTAAGCAGGAAGGAAAGAAAACCATGTGAACCTGACAGAGCCNGTGGAGTCACTGTTCCTGGAGGTGTTGAAGAAAAGCCTGGCTGAGGCACTTAGTGCCATGGTCTGGTTGACTGGATAGGGCTGGGTGCTAGGTTGGACTGGGTGATCTTGGAGGTCTCTTCCAACCTGGTTGATTCTATTCTATTCTATAGGAGCAGGTCCAGAGGAGGGTCACAAAACTGATCAGGGGGTTGGAGCACCTCTGCTACAAGGACAGGCTGATGCAGCTGGGGTTGTTCAGCCTGGAGAAGAGGAGGCTCCAGGCACACTTAATAGCAGCCTTTCAGTACCTGAAGGGGGCCTCCAAGAAGGATGGAGAGAGACTGTTTACAAAGGCCTGTGATGATAGGACAAGGGCCAATGGCTTCAAACTAGATTTAGATTGGATGTTAGGAACAGATTTAGATTGGATGTTAGGAACAGATTCTTTACCATGAGGGTGGTGGAACACTGGAACAGATTGCCTGAGGAGGTGGTAGAGGCCCCATCCCTGAAGATATTCAAAATGAGGCTCTGGACAGCCTGATCTAGTTGAGGATGTCCCTGCTGGCTGCAGAAGGGGTTGGAGTAGATGACCTTCAGAGGTCCCTTCCAACCCAGACCATTCTATGGTTCTATGAAAACCAAATTTGGCCTTCTGGATTCTGAAATGATAAAGTTAAAAATAGTAAGCTATATACTAAAGCCACCATGGATCATTTGGTTACAGTAAGCTGTAGACTAAAGCCACCATGGATCATTTGGTTGAGTACCTTACGCTATCATCTTTCTTGCAAGGAAAATGGGGCGTACATCTTCCTTCCCAAATACTTTTCTTTAACAGTCACTTTTAGGTTACTTTTTCTTGTAACTAAATACCATAACTTGGTTTGCAACAGTTATGAATCAGTATATTACCTCCCATATTTACATTAAGAATGAGGAAATCTGTTTGCTTTTCTGATTTCTCCGGTAATAAAATGGATTTGCTTGTTGATGCTTTTCCAAAGTGCAAAATCTGATGGGATAAAATTTCATGGAAATGAGGTTTTCATTAATAGATCCAGAGAGAAAAAAAAGGGCCTTTCAAGAATCTATATTACAAGCAAATAGTAACACTGTAGAACTTCAAATAATTAAGTAAATGAGTTATAATCCATAGTGGAATATTCCAGCAAATACATTTAGGTATATGTTTGTAGCACGACAGCTGTTCCATACCAATGAAAGGTGTCTGAATTTATTGCAATAGAAATATTTGAGCATTTTTAGTATAATGACAGCCTGACACAGAGAGAGAAAAACACCTTCCACCAGAAGAAGGTTACTAATCACAACAAAACAGACAGCAAAAGACTTAAGTATTCTTCTTCCTTATTTATTGGAGAAAAAGATGTGCTCATTATCAGTGAGGATTACTTTTGCCCCAGAGCATCTTTCTAGCTTTACAGTAATCTTAACAGGGAATACATTTGTGTAGACTTAGTTTCAAATGTTCTAATGGTGGGCTAATTAACTTTGTCCTGAATCAGATGTGATGGACTCTTCCATCTCCTAAATTATAGCAGGAGTTAACACAGAACAACACAAAAAACTTTACATAGAAGCAGTAATAGATCACAAAGCAACATGCTTTAAACTTCCTCAGACTGTTAACCCACACAATCTTTCAGCCCGTTTGAAGAGATAAGTACTTTACAGACACTTTGTAAGCTTCTTTTCATTCTCAGGTGTCCTGCCTACTAAGTTTCCCAGTCCCTCAGCATCTAGTGAATTGGAGGGCAGCAGAGCCAGGAACTGGACAGTATTTAATTCAATAGGCACCATGTGGCTACATCAATTATCTTCTCTTGTGGATTTCAGCAGGCTGTATACCACAACTGGAGGGAAG
>WAAF01013152.1:23321-34261 GCA_013400475.1 Tricholaema leucomelas | reverse complement strand
AAACCATTCTATGATTCATTCTATGATTTTCCAGCCTCCTTCCCCTAAAAAACCTGGGAAGCTATTTCCTTTGGCAAGGAAAAAAGAAAGTAGCACCACAGTAAAGCACAGCAGAAGCAGAGCTTAACAGAGCCTCAGCCAAGCTTGCACAGACACTCTGCTGCCTGAGCTGCATCTTTGCACTGCTCCCAAGGACTGTGTCCCTCTCCTGAGCCTGCCACAGGAGGGGTGAAGTGCTCTGACCTGATTTCAGTGGTTTCCAAAGGTCCATTAGGTGCCTAACAGCATCTTTTGGCCACCTGGACACACTGTTTCCTCCCGTGAAGGGGATTTACCCTCTACCCTTTGCAGTTTCCTCTCTGCCCTACAGCAGAGCCAAAGCAGTCAGCAAACAGGCAGTAAGGGCAGCATCACCTGAGGGTGCACAGAGAGGGAGGAAGGAGCAATGGATGGAAGCTGCAGCACAGGAGGTTGCAGCTCAACACAAGGGGGAACTTCTTGACTGGAAGGGTCCCAGAGCCCTGGCACAGGCTGCCCAGAGAGGTTGTGGAGTCGCCTTCTCTGGAGCCTTTCAAGGCCTGTCTGAATGTGTTCCTGTGTGCCCTGATCTGGGCTGTGTGGTCCTGCTGTGGCAGGGGGGTTGGACTGGATGAGCTCTTTGGGTCCCCTCCAGCCCCTGACATCCTGTGAGCTGTGATCTTGTGAAGGAGCAGCAGCCTCTTAGGACTGCAAAGATGGACAAGAGAGCCAATGGCATCCTGGGCTGGCTCAGGAGCAGTGTGGGCAGCAGGACAAGGGAGCTTCTTCTGCCCTGTGCTCAGCACTGCTCAGGCCACACCTGGAGTGCTGTGTCCAGTTCTGGGCTCCTCCATTCCAGAGAGATGTTGAGGTGCTGGAAGGTGTTGAGAGAAGGGCAGCAAGGCTGGGGAGGGGCCTGGAGCACAGCCCTGTGAGGAGAGGCTGAGGGAGCTGGGGGTGTGCAGCCTGCAGCAGAGGAGGCTCAGGGCAGAGCTCATTGCTGTCTGCAGCTCCCTGCAGGGAGGCTGTGGCCAGGTGGGGTTGGGCTCTGCTGCCAGGCAGCCAGCAACAGAACAAGGGGACACAGCCTCAAGCTGTGGCAGGGCAGGTTGAGGCTGGATGTTAGGAGGAAGTTGTTGTCAGAGAGAGTGATTGGCATTGGAATGGGCTGCCCAGGGAGTGATTGGCATTGGAATGGGCTGCCCAGGGAGGTGGTGGAGCCACCATCCCTGGAGGTGTTGAAGCCAAGCCTGGCTGGGACACTTAGTGCCATGGTCTGGTTGACTGGCCAGGGCTGGGAGCTAGGTTGGGCTTTATGAGCTTGAAGCTTTCTTCCAACCTGCTTGGTTCTATGGTTCTCTGGCTGTATGATGCTGAGGGTTCTGGAAGGTCTCTGAGGAGGGAAGCTGAGAGCATTTGGGCTTTTGAGTCTGGAGAAGAACAGAGAGAGAGAGAATCTCATCAATGCTGATCAAGGGTTGGGGTCAGGAGGGGGGGACCAGGCTTTGTTCAGCTGTGCCCAGTGACAGGACAAGGGGTGACAGGCACAGGCTGCAACCTCAGAAGTTCACCTGAGCAGCAGGAGGGGAACTCACTGGGATTTGACACAATCCACTCGAAGAGGCAAAGGACTCTCAGCAGCCGGAGTTGAGCACACAGTGCCACAGGTAGAGCCTGCACCTCCTCAGCCATGCTCCAGCACTCAGCTGCCATTTGTTTTACTGAATATTTAGCAGCTCCATTTACAAAGCAGAGCAATTTCACCTTTTAGCTGTGCACTAGGTGTCAAGGCACCAACACAGATCAATCCATTCAAATCAAACCTCGACCAGAGCCTCTTACACAAATACACGAGGCAATTAGAAGGAAATGGTCATCTCAATATTGGCACACTAATGAGAACTGCCTCTATGAAATGACTATATTCATTTAATTAAAAAGCCCATTATGGATCCCATTCAGAATGCTGCTCATTGAACTCTCTCCTATCAATCTCATTTGCCTCTGCAGCAGGCTAGCAGCAGCAGGTTGATTGGTACAAACAGGTTCTGAGCAACAAAGCCTGGGGAAAATGGAGGCAGCTCCTCCCAGGAGGGCTTCCAGGAGCCAGATGCATAACTGTGAACATGAGAGGTTGTTTTCAGAATCAGAGAACTGGTTGGAAGAGACCTCCAAGCTCATCCAGTCAAGACATCAAGGCAGCAGCACTACACCAAGCGTCGTGGACACAGGGCTCTTGAACGCCTCCGGGGATGGGGACTCCACCACCTCCCTGGGCAGCCTGTGCCAATCCCTGACCACTCTTGCAGCAGTGAAATGGTTCCTCAGCACAGAACCACAGACTGCCAGGGGCTGGAGGGGACCTCCAAGGCTCATCCAGTCCAGCCCCTGCCAGAGCAGGATCTCCTAGACCTGATCCCACAGGAACACATCCAGGCAGGGTCTGAATATCCCCAGAGAGGGAGACACCACAGCCCCCCTGGGCAGCCTGTGCCAGGCTTCTGTCACCCTCACAGGGAAAAAAATCCTCCTCATCTTTACATGAAACTTCCTATGCCTCAGCTTGTACCCAGTGACCCTTATCACAGAATCAAGCAGGTTGGAAGAGAGCTGCAAGCTCAGCCAGTCCAACCTAGCACCCAGCCCTGGCCAATCAACCAGACCATGGCACTAAGTGCCCCAGCCAGGCTTTTGGCCTGGCATTGGGCATCACCCAGCAGAGTTTGGCTCCAGCCTCCTGGCACTCACCTGCACATCTTTATAACCACTGATGAGGTCACCTCTCAGGCTCTTCTCCAAGCTCCCAGCCCCAGCTTCCTCAGGCTCTCCTCCTAACAGAGCTGTTCCATTCCCTTCAGCATCTCTGTGGCTCTGTGCTGGACTCTCTCAAGCAGTTCTGTGTCTCTCTTGAACTGGGGGGCCCAGAACTGGACACAGTACTGCAGATACAGCCTCACCAGAGCAGAGCAGAGGGGCAGGAGAACCTCCCTCGACCTGCTAACCACAGCCCTTCTAATCCAGCCCAGAATTGTCCCTCCTGGCCACCAGAGCTCACTGCTGGCTCATGCTCAACCTCCCAAGCACCAGGACCCTCAAAACCTTTTCCCCTTCACTGCCAACAGCTCAACCTATCCTGATCCCTGGGGTTGTTCTTTCCCAGGTGCAAGACTCTGCACTTGCCCCTGTTGAATTTCATTCCCTTTCTCCCTGCCCACCCCTGCAGCCTGGCCAAGCCTCTCTGAATGGCAGCACAGCCTCCTGCTGTGGCACCCACTCCACCCAGCTTGGTGCCACCAGCAAACTTGCTGAGAGTGCATTTGTGCCCTCATGCAGGTCACTGATGGATATACTGAACAGAACTCCAACCTGCCCCTCCCCTGACACAATTTCTGCCCATTTCCTCTTGTCTTACTTGATCCTAGGGAGCAGAGACCAACCCCCACCTCACTGCAGCCTCCTTCGGGGCAGCTGCAGACAGCACCAAGGTGCTGCAGGGCTCATCCACTCCTTAGCCTGCTGGTACCAGAGATGCCTGACAGCTTAACAAACTGTGCCATAATCTGCACTAAAAGCTGCAAGAGAGCCTGCTGCCTGCTCTGGGCCAAACTGCCTGCTCTGTATGCTCCAAAGCTCTATTAATTTCAAGAGGATGGCAAAGGATGTAAATAGAGGCAGCCCTGATGCTGCTTCTGTTGCTGCCTTTGCAGTGCAGCTGAGCTCGGGGAGGTCACCAGCACTGTGTGTCCTCATTAGCAGTTAAAGTGTGTGCCAGGGACTGGGGCAGGAGGTGCTGGCTTTAAATGCTGGGTCTTAACATTAACCAGCCCATAAATAATTCAAGTGTTGTCATGTCTGGACCCAAGTTTAATGTTTGAAAGGACAGCTTCAGCCCTGGCATTGAGCACCTCTTTAACATGGAAGCCACAGCTCCTCCCTGTTCCTGTCCAGCTTGGTGATGAGATTGGACACCAGAGCCCTGCCCAGGCTGTGCACTGGCACTGCTTGGTCCCAGAGCTCTGGGAGGATAAACACAGCAGTTGTGGGAGGCAAATTCCCTCCTATCCCTTGCCATTCCTGCTCAGAGTGCTGGTACCAGGGGCTTGGTGGGTGACAGAAAGAAGGATGTTGATTGCTCAGTACCCAGCATAGCCTCTGCTAAGCAAAGCAGAGCAAAGGCAAGTCCTGGTGAGGCCAGAGAAGCTGTGGAGTTGCCATCCCTGGAGGGGTCTCAAAAGTGTCTGTGTGAGCTGCTCAGGGACATGGTCTAAGAGTTGTGTGCTCAATTGCAGGCCCCTTGCGCTGAGAGGGACATTGAGGGGCTGGAACCAGTCCAAAGGAGGACAATGAAGCTGGAGAAGGGTCTGGGGAACAGGTCTGGTGAGGAGCAGCTGAAGGAGCTGGGGCTGTTCTATCTGGAGAAGAGGAGGCTGAGGGGAGCCCTTTTGCCCACTAGCATCCCCAAGTCCCTTTCCACAGGGCTGCTCTTGACCTCATCATCCCCAGCCTGTGCTGCTAACAAGAACTGTCCTGACCCAGGTGCAGGACCTTGGCCTTGCTGAACCTCATGAGGTTCCCCAGGACTCTCTTAACAAAGGTGGATGGCAAACAGCTTTGCACAGTGCCTGTCTGCCTAGAAACTGCAACCCACCTGCAAGCAGCACAGGGACAAAAAGCAATCAGAAGCAGCACTGAGCATGGCTCTTGCTGCTGCTCCCAGCTCTCAGCACAGGGCAGCACTCAAACACCTCCTGGCCTGCACCCTGAAACACCACCAGTGAGCAAACACTTCCAAACCAGCCTAAAGCCTCAGCTGGGTCCTGAGTGCCTTGCTGTGCCTTACAGATTGTTTTCAAGGAGGCTCAGAGCCTGGAATTAAAAGAGTCAATCAGGAGTTTGGAGGTGATGCTAATCAGTCAAAATTAAGGCGTGCCAATAGGTTTTGACAGAGAAGTCATCATCTGCATCACCTCAAACACCTCATTTCACATGACTGTTCCCCAGCACATCACTAAAACACTTTGACATTTCAATTCCAGCCATCCTGGGGATTGTTCTGACTACCCTTTACACTGCTACTATACGGGCAAGGGGAAGGCAAGGGGAAGGCATGGAGAAGGCAAGGGGAAGGCATGGAGAAGGCAAGGGAAAGAAGACAAGGGAAAGGCAAAGTGAAGGCAAGGGGAAGAAGGCAAGGGGAAAGCAAGAGGAAGGCAAGGGGAAGAAGGCAAGGGGAAGGCAAGGGGAAGGCAAGGAGAAGGCAAGGGAAAGAAGGCAAGGGAAAGGCAAAGTGAAGGCAAGGGGAAGAAGGCAAGGGGAAGGCAAGGGGAAGAAGGCAAGGGGAAGGCGGCAAGGGGAAGGCAAGGGGAAGGCAAGGAGAAGGCAAGGGAAAGAAGGCAAGGGAAAGGCAAAGTGAAGGCAAGGGGAAGAAGGCAAGGGGAAGGCAAGGAGAAGGCAAGGGGAAGGCAAGGAGAAGGCAAGGGGAAGGCAAGGAGAAGGCAAGGGGAAGGCAAGGAGAAGGCAAGGGGAAGGCAAGGAGAAGGCAAGGGGAAGGCAAGGAGAAGGCAAGGGGAAGGCAAGGAGAAGGCAAGGGGAAGGCAAGGAGAAGGCAGCAAGGAGCCACTGAAGAGCCCTCCCTGTGGAATGTGCTATCTCCTAGCCACGGATCTCACAGGTCCCAGAAAAAGCAGCAAGAATCTGCTTCTGTCACAAGTTCCCCTGGAGATGGGAGGTGGCAGCAGAGGGGTGTCAGGAAACCAGAGGCCTCCCAGCCCGAGTTGACTGCCTTGGGCGAGGGCTGGGTGCAGCCTGCAGCAGTGCCACAGCTCCACCACCCTGAACACCATCTCCAGAGCCTTCCACAGCTCCCCTGCGGACATTGGCTGCCAACGTGGCCTCACCAGGGCCTCAGACACTGCAACAGGCTGCTCAGGGAGGTGCTTGGATCCTCATCCCTGGAGCTACTCAAAAGCCACAGAGATCACAGCATCACAGTCTCACCAAGGTTGGAAGAGACCTCACAGATCATCAAGTCCAAGCTGTTACCACAGAGCTCAAGGCCAGACCATGGTACCAAGTGCCACGTCCAATCCTGCCTTGAACAGCTCCAGGGACGGCGACTCCACCACCTCCCTGGGCAGCCCATTCCAGTGTCCAATGACTCTCTCAGTGAAGAACTTTCTCCTCACCTCAAGCCTAAATTTCCCCTGGCACAGCTTGAGGCTGTGTCCTCTTGTTCTGGTGCTGGCTGCCTGAGAGAAGAGAGCAACCTCCTCCTGGCTACAACCACCCCTCAGGTAGTTGTAGACAGCAATAAGGTCTCCCCTGAGCCTCCTCTTCTCCAGGCTAAACAATCCCAGCTCCCTCAGCCTCTCCTCGTAGGGCTGTGCTCGAGGCCTCTCACCAGCCTCGTTGCCCTTCTCTGGACACGTTCAAGCATCTCAATGTCCCTCTTAAACTGGGGGGCCCAGAACTGGACACAGTACTCAAGGTGTGGTCTAACCAGTGCAGAGTACAGGGGCAGAATGACCTCCCTGCTCCTGCTGGCCACACCATTCCTGATGCAGGCCAGGATGCCACTGGCTCTCTTGGCCACCTGGGCACACTGCTGGCTCATGTTCAGGCGGGTATCAATCAGCACCCCCAGATCCCTTTCTGTCTGGCTGCTCTCAGCCACTCTGACCCCAGCCTGTATCTCTGCATGGGGTTGTTGTGGCCAAAGTGCAGCCCCTGGCACTTGGAGCCATTGAATGCCATCCCCTTGGACTCTGCCCATCTGTCCAGGCGGTCAAGGTCCCGCTGCAGAGCCCTTCTGCCCTCCAGCCCAGCCACATCTGCCCCCAGCTTGGTGTCATCTGCAACTTTGCTGCTGACTGACTCAATGCCCTCATCCAGATCATCTATGAAGATGTTAGAGAGGATGGGGCCCAGCACTGATCCCTGAGGGACACTGCTAGTGACAGCTGCCAGCTGGATGTGGCACCATTCACCACCACTCTCTGGGCTCAGCCCTCCAGATGTGGTGCTGAGGGACGTGGCTTAGCCCCAGACTCAGCAGAGCTACAGAACAGTTGGGCTGGACCATCTGAAAGGGCTTTTCTGCTCCAACTAATTCTGTGCCTCAGTGCTCCCTGGAGACCAAACTCTCATGCCTGACCCCCAGCCCCCACTGAGCCACAGAGGTCTGCAGCTGGGAGCTGCTGGTTGCTCCAGCTGCGAGCAGCTACGCAGCAGTGGCAGCTCTTTGCCACAGGATCTGTCACCTTAACCAACCCCAGAACAGGGCAATTTCTTTTCAGTGGAACATAACTTTCAGCCCAGCTAAAAGAGAAGCCTTTTAGCAGCTTAATGCAACATAAAACAAGGTGTGGTGGGGGGGAAATGTGAGTGTCCCACTAAACTCCAGGATAAAAGGTATAGTAACAGCTACCATGGGAAGCAGGGGAGATGAAATTCATTCCACCTGCAAGGGTATAATTAGTAAGATGCAGCATGCAGTCAGCACAACCACCCCCAAAACTACAGCAGGGCTTGGCTTAGGGAATGCAATCCAAGTCCTGCTCTTGCTGGGGCTCACTTCCTGCAGGTGGAAGCGCATCCTTGGAGCTCAACATCGTAACCTGCAGGCTGGAGATTAAAGGTGGGAAGTAGATCAGACTGCTTTGGGATAGAAGGGCCCTTAAAGGGCATCCAACCCCTGCACTGAAGAGGGACATCTTCAACCAGAGCAGGTTGCTCTGAGCTCCATCCAATCTAACCATGACTGTTTCCAGGGACAGGGCTGCTGCCATCTTTCTGGCCAACCTGATTGTCTGCAGGGGACAGACAGACAACTGCAGAGCAAGCCCTGAGCAGTCCTTGGAGCACAAAGCTGGCATGGGGGTTATGGAGGACTAAGGACATGAAGGACAAAGCCAGCATGGAGACTTGATGATCTATGAGGTCTCTTCCAACCTTGGTGATACTGTGATACTGTGACTCTGCCCTCAGCCCCTGATGCTGGCAATCAACATCTTATCAACCTTTCCCTTACGGCTCATCCACTTCTGTTACAGGGGGAGAAAGAAGAGGAGAAAACACTTCAGACACACCACTGGGGTCTGATGCCTCTTCCAGCCAGCAATAGTTCTCCTTCATACTCCAAGCCCTGCACTATCCCTGTCTCATGATAGGGCTTCAGACACAAAGCAACACACAAGCACTAAGCTGCGGCTCTGCAGGGCTGATTCCCTGCACAGAGAAACATGGAAGGGGATTTTGTGTTGAACTAAGGCTTAGCTCTGACAAGGAGGGGTGAGGAGAGGAACTTGCAGAGGGAAGCTTCTCTGCAGGACCCTGCAGGGGCTCAGGACCTTCTGCTCCTTCTGCAGGCAACTGGTCACTGCTGAGGGTTTTGCCTTTCAGTTTAGGCAGGACCCAACGCGAGCCTGAGGATCTGCAGCAGTGAGTCAAAGGCATTGATTTCAAAGATGCTCTCATCACCCAAGAATGTTTATTTTTGCAGGAGGATGAGTCAATACAATCATCTGATGTGCAGCAGTGGTAAGAATGGAAAAATAAAAGGAGAAGGAGCAGGAGCAGGCAGTGTCTGAAGGGGGAATGGACTTGCTGCTTGAGTGCTGATCATCTGAAACCAGCCCTGGCCTGGGTGGCAGCAATTTCTGCTCAAGCAGCAGCCAGCAACAGGAATGGCTTTTGAGGAAGCAAAGCAATATTCCTCCTAAAGTCATAGGTTTCTAGGATGGTTCAGGTTGGAAGGGACCTTAAAGACCTTCCCATTCCAACCCCCTGCCACAGGGAGGGACACTTCCCACCAGCTCAGGTTGCTCAAGGCCTCATCTAACCTGGCCTTGAACACCTCCAGGGAGGGCACAGCCACAGCCTGCAGGACTGAAAGATGAAGATTTCCAGTTGGAACAGAGCCTAAAAGCAAGGAGAGGGATTTGCAGGGGAACATTTCAATCAGACAATGAAAAACAGGCAGGGAAGCTGTAAAAATGGCCAAAGAGGTCAGGGACTGGAACAGGCTCCCAGGGAGGTGGTGGAGTCCCCATCCCTAGGGGTGTTTCAGAATCATAGACTCACAGAATCAGTCAGGGTTGGAAGGGACCACAAGGATCATCTAGTTCCAACCCCCCTGCCATAGGCAGGGACACCTCACCCTAAATCAGGCTGGCCAGAAGCCTGTGGCCATGGCACCTGGGTCAAGCTTCAGTGGTCACGGTGGTGCTGGGTTACTGGTTGGCCTCCTCCATGATCTGAGAGGTCTCTTCCAACCTCACCAACTCCACCTGGGGCGGTGCAATCCCAGGCACAGCTCCAGGCTGGGTGGTGAATGGCTGAGAGCAGCCCTGAGGAGAAGGACCTGGGGGTCTGGGCTGATGAAAAGCTCAACAGGAGCCTGCAGTGTGAGTGCAGCCCAGACAGCAACCCTGTGCTGGGCTGCAGCAAGAGCAGTGTGGGCACAGGGCAAGGGAGGGGATTCTGCCCCTTGGCTCTGCTCTCCTCAGACCCCACCTGGAGTACTGTGTGCAGTTCTGGAGCCCCCAGCACAAGCAGGACATGGAAGTGTTGGAGCCAGTCCAGAGGAGGCCACCAAGATGCTGAGAGGGCTGCAGCAGCTCTGCTGTGAGGACAGGCTGAGAGAGTTGGGGCTCTGCAGCCTGGAGAAGAGAAGGCTTTGAGGAGACCTTAGAGTGGCTTTGCAGTATCTGAAGGGAGCCTACAGGAAGGCTGGGGAGGGACTATTGACAAGGTCTGGTAATGTCAGGACGAGGGGGAATGGGTTTAAACTGGCAGAGGGGAGATTTAGACTGGATGTTAGGAGGAAGTTCTTTACAGTGAGGGTGGTGAGACACTGGCACAGGTTGCCCAGGGAGGTTGTGGAGCACAGAAGCACCCAATGTGATCTTTTGATCACATTGGGTGCTTCTGTGCTCCACAACCTCCCTGGAGGTGTTCAAGGCCAGGCTGGATGAGGCCTTGAGCAGCCTGCTCTAGTGGGAGGTGTCCCTGCCTATGGCAGGGGGTTGGAGCTGGATGATCCTTGAGCTCCCTTCCAACCTAAACCATTCTATGATTCTGTGAGTGCTTGGCTCACACAGGGGGGGAACAGCAGGATTTGGGATAGGTAGGAAAGCCAAGTGCCAAGGAGAGGGGAATTCTGTGGCAGTGCTGCCCAGTTTGGTACTGCAGTTTGCAGAGGAGTTGGGAACATGAGAGAAGTGCAGCAAGGCAGGAGGAAATGAGAGCTCTGCTCGAGAGAATGTCCTTCAGCAGGGACCTCAGGACCTCAATCCACTTATGCCATCAAAAAAAAAGAAAGAGAGAAGAGTGAGCAGCTTCTCATGTAAACACCTTTTGAGAAAGCAAAGAGAAAGCACCAAAGAGACTTTTTAAATGGAGTGTAGGAGGAGATCAAAAGCAGCAGCGCTGGGTGTGAAATGCCAGAGTCACACAACTGCTCCTCCATCACTCAGGCACTGCAGGTGGGCACCCACCAGAACCAGCTGCCAAGGGAAGTGGAGGCAGATCCCTTTTGGAATGGTGCTCAGAGGGCTGCAGCAGTTCTAGAGCCCCCAGCACAAGCAGGACATGGAAGTGTTGGAGCCAGTCCAGAGGAGGCCACTAAGATGCTGAGAGGGCTGCAGCAGCTCTGCTCTGAGCACAGGCTGAAAGAGTTGGGGCTCTGCAGCCTGGAGAGGAGAAGGCTTCCAGGAGAACTTGAAGTGACCTTCCAGGATCTGAAGGGGACTACAGGAAGGGTGGGGAAGGACTATTGACAAGGGCTGGTAATGACAGGAGGAGGAGGAATGGGTTTGAAGTGGCAGAGAGGAGATTGAAACTGGATGTTAGGGAAGGGTTGTTTGCAGTGAGGGTGGTGAGAGACTGGCAGAGGTTGAGGGTGGTGAGACCCTGGCACAGGT
>WAAF01013151.1:2082-20276 GCA_013400475.1 Tricholaema leucomelas | reverse complement strand
AAAAAAGGAAAGCAAAACATAGGTAAAGTCATCACTTCACTTTGCTCTGGTCACTTCGCCTCCTGGGGAGCTCAGAGCTGCTGGCTGAACTCCATCTTATTCTCTAACCTCACCCTCCATTTTTTTTGGCTGATTCACCTTGCTTTTCTTAACCCCCCTGGCCAAACCTCCATTTCTTCCTTGGGACTGGGGTAAGGGGAAGGTGAGGGGGTGGTCGAGAGCCCCTCCTGGGGACTCAGGTTTACTGGGAGGGGAGTTGTGTTTCTGTATTACCTTTTTACCATGTATATTTCTGTATATAACTGTATATACTGTAAATATCTGCTTGTATATTGTGCTAGTTGTAAATGTAAACTTCATTCATATTTCCAGAGCTGGCTGAGTTTAGTCTGGGTGATTTCTAAAAGTGTGGGGGGGCAGGAAACACCCAAGCCACCACAGCCATTTGTTCCTTTCCTCCTGTCTCTTTCCCAGTTACAATATCCAGCAACTTGGTTCTTCTGGCTGTCATTTCTTCTCTCTTCCTTTTCATCTTCTCTGCCTAGTACTGTAGGAACGAGGAAGAGACTTTCAAAAATAGAGAAAAAATAGTGCGTGAGCAAGGAGAAGGATAGTTTCTTCCCGAAGACACAAGCCCAGTGCATCATTTCTGTGTCTCAGACAGTCTCCTTGGCCTTTCAGTGTTCCATCTGCAAATTGGAGGCAGTAAACTTGGCAGAGATGTGTGGAGAGATTGTATTTATTCGTGTTCAATAGGTACTCTAAAATTATTGGCAACTCGCAGGATAAGTGCTGAGAGCATAATGTTTACTTGCAGCTTGGTGGATTTGTGAGTTCCCATGAGCCATGTTCCTGCACAGCTTAAAGAGTCTGTTCCTCCACACAGGGGCTACCCATGCAATAATGTGACGACTGCCTGGAGCACACCTGCTATTCATCCTGACCTGAGCAGCTTCCTGCTGAGCCACAAGTGGAGCCCTGAGAAGCCTTCGCCTCTCTGCAAGTGCAGCTCTCACAAGAAACTCACTATGCTGCCAGAATGCCCAGCAGGGGCAGGAGGCCTCCCACCGCCACAGGTTGTATTCTTGTGCCACAAATCTCCGCAGAGAAGCTCATGGCAAGTGCTGGAAAAGAGGCCAGTGTGCAAATTTCTTGCCATGGCAATGCACATGGGATTTTTTTAAGGGAGCAAGGGTTGCTGGAATTTGGAATTCAGTTTCATAGTACATTGAAATGAAATTTGATAAGTTGATTACCAGAATAATCCAAATTGCAAACTTTTCTTACAGAAGAGAATAAAAATCTCCTTAACAAATTTTCTGGTGATTTTTTCCCCTCAAAGAATAGTTTTACTTAAACGATTGCCTTTCTTTAAAAAATGGGAAGGGAAGGAGAGATAAAGAGGAAAGAAAGAAAAGATTTTGAAAACACAGAGTAGGGTCATCTCATTAAAAATGGAAAAAAATCATGTTGAGTTGAACCCAAATAATTTTTTTTACATGTCCTTTGGTTTTGTTTCTAGAAAGAAAGCTCTGCCCTAGCCAAACCAGCATTTGTATGCATGTGCAGGAAGAGAAGTAATGTAGTAACTACTGATTCTGTGTGCAGAAGAGATGAGAGCCTGTTCCTATAAATGAATCATCTTAGCAGTGCCCTTCAGAAATAGTTCTTGCTCATTTGAGGAGCAAAGGAAAATTATTGCCTGTTAGTGTTTACATTTTCTAAATGCCTTTTTTTATAACAAGGTAAACAGAGTTGTAACCACTGTCAGAGTAATATCTCACTAATTGAATGTCTCACCATGCACACATTCAGCTTTGCTATTTCTGTTCATCAGGCTGCACACATTAGCCCAGTTATGAAAATAATTCCAGTTTTAACACTCATGCCATCAGCCTAATCCATTTCTGTAGCCAAACGTGTGACACCATCTCTGAAAAATACCGATTCAGCTTGCTTTGGTTTCACCATCACTACTCACAAACAACAGATTAAAAAAAAAAAAATTAACAAGATTAAATTCTGGCCATATTCACAGCATCCTCAGTTATTGACAATTTCCCAGCCATCCCTGTCCAATGGGCAGCCAAAGCTGAGTTTTTCTAGTTGCATGTTAGTGTATTTGAGAGGGAAATTTATTCTCAAACTTCAAATCCAAGTAGGATGTAAAGCTAGCTTTTTTTTTTTTTTGCTTGTGGGGATTCTAGCTCTTTAAAATCACTGTCTTTATTGTAATTGTCTCGTGATAATTTTGCAGGATACAATCATTTTACGTAACTTGTCAGGAATAAAGAGTTCACATTTGAGTCTCCAGGCAAGCAAGAGTATGTAAATAACTGCAAAGGATGTCTGAGTATAGACAGGCTGTTTGATGAAAGCACTATCAGGATGCTGCTCACTCACCCACTTGTTGTCCTGAACCAGCCAGATGTTTGTAGTGTACCTTCTGTAGCATCCACTACTGCCTCTCTGCACAGATGGGTAGTTGTAGTTTTTTTTATTTAAGAGTGCCACAGACTTAGATTATTTTACTCTTTTTTTTTTTTAATTTTTTTTTTTTTTTAAAGGCAATAAAATAATAAGGCTCTGCTGACTTGGGAATAAATACAGAAAAGTTGTATTTAAAGATGTGCAGGAAAAGATATGGCATACATGAATCCTTCACACCTAATACAGATACAAGATACATGAGAATTCCCCCAAAACCTTCCCCCTCAACCAGGCTAAACCACCAAACCTCAAGCACTCATTTTCTCTCCCCTTCATTGTCTCACATTTAGACTCAAGCAGACTTGAGTTGTGCAGCTGGAAATTTGCTGCAGCTGTGGCCTTAAGGGCCACAGGCACGTTTACACCTACATAGTTACCCAGATAAGAGTCCCTCTGGAGATCTGAAAGGAAGGGAGAAAAGAGAGAGAATTTGACTTTGCTGCCCACTTATAGTGTCAGTAGGATTATGGGATTGAATGACAGCATCACAATATCTGAGGATGACCAGATCTATCCCCTAGGATGGGATGTGTCTCTATGGCCTTGAACCACAGTGGAGGAACTTTTGCCACGTTGACAAGACTTCCTTTCTAGAACATTACTAGATTATTTCAACTTGCAGACTTTGCTCTGTAAAAATGCTTAGGAACCTTTTTGAGTATAATCTGCCTCGAAATAAACTCAGCAAGTCCAAGGCCTTGCATTTCACAGTAGTTTGTAGTTGCAGAAGACTCTCAAAAGACATCACGTAACATCATTTTTATTGCAAACCAACCAACCCCCCCAAAAACTGCAACTCCCCCCTCCCCCGAGAAATTTTCATTCAAATTATCTAATGTGCTAGTTGAAATAATAGAAAACTACCTCGTCTTCATTGGGAACTCAGTTTCTTTGAAAAGCTTCCTCCTTTCACAGTGAAGAAAAATTCTGGAGCAGTACTGGCCTTTGCCAATCACTTGGGCAAAGTTTCAGAGAGCAACCAAGTACAGCTGTTTTATGGCAGACATCACAAACTTCTGTGCTTTCATGATTCCTGCTGAAATCTTAGTGAAGTAAGGATTACTGAACTCAGGCTAGAAAGCAAATCACCTGCTCTTGCTTCGGTGGTGCTACAAAATGGAGCAAATCTACTTTTTCTGGGTCTGTAGTGGCTGTAAAGCTTCCTGTGACTGATGAGGTTTTCTTTCCTTTCCAGCGAGTGCAGCAAAGCACAGAAATTCTTCAAGATCTGACCCACAGAAACATTTCAGATTTTCTGGTGAAAACATATCCCAGCCTGATAAAAGGGAGGTAAGATTGAACCTCTCTGGGTTTCACATTCAGTATCATGTACCTGGCCATAAAACTCTCATTTAACATTAGCATAGCACCTGAATTGTCTCACTACTATGTGGACTTGAGCAGCATATCCTTATTTCTGATGTAAAAGTAGGAGATGCTGATTTCAGGGGAGTTACATTGCTGTGATTACACCCATGTGCAGGATCAGACACACCTCCTTAGGCAGAGCTAGGGCTCAGTGCTAAAGGTAAGTGTGGCAAAGGTGAGCACGCTGGTGCCTCACATGCTGTGCTGCCTTGCAGAAGTACAGGTTTGTGTTTCAGAAGAACTGTAGCTGCACAAAAGGGACCATAATCATAGAATCCTAGAATCAACCAATTTAGAAGAGACCTCCAAGATCACCCAGTCCAATCTATCATCCAGCCCTATCCAGTCAACTAGACCATGGCACTAAGTGCCTCATCTATTTGATTGAATTATCACTTGATCCCAGAAGTGCTAAGAGCCAAGGGACAACATGGCATAGATACATCTCTCCTGCTGTGCAGTGTCCACAGCCCACAATTTCTGATTGAGGCTTTGCTACCTTTCCAGTTTACATCAGAATTCTTGAGGTTCCTGTTTTATTAGCTATGTGCTGGCTACTTCTGATATATCATAATATTTTTAGATACATCTTTTCAAATCAATTCATAGGGCAGCAGTATGTGTCACTTAAGAAATCGAGCTGAGGAGGAATCGGGTCAGAAAACAACAAAACAAAAACTCCAGAACACACTGCAGGAAATACCAACAGTCCTAACAGCAGCATCAAAAAACGAAAGCAAATAAAAGACAAAACCTCACCAACAAAAAACAACCCACAAATTAAAAAAAAACAAACCAACAGCAACAACGATAGCCACCAAAACCCAAACAAGAAAAAAAAAAGGCACTTAATTTCCGTTTAAGCCTGACAATAGCATTGACTTAGGTTCAGCCATTAAGACACAGAATTCTCTTTATCTGTTTCAGCTTGAAGAGCAAATACTGGGTCAATGAGCAAAGGTAAGAAACTCACAGATTCTGCTGGTAAATAAACAAACAATAAACTTCTGTTTAACCTCAGAGCCTGACATTGGTTCTCTGAAAGGACAAGAGGAATTGTGGCAGATAGTATAGAACAAAGAGATGTCTTCAGTGGAAAATAGGCTGCGGAGAGCAAGGGTTTTATAAAGAGCAGGGGTTATAGTTTTTTGGACTACCCCCAGGAGGATCAAGACCAGAGGCACACAATGGAATTATCACAGGTTTATTATCTAAAAGAGTCAGACTAATGGGACCTGAATGATGGAGTTATGAACAACACTGCACTGCATTGCCATAGTGCTTTGATACAACTCCTTCAAAGCACAGCAGAAAAATATGACACACACTCCCCCCCCCCAAAAAAAAAAAAAAAGAAAGAGGACTAGGGTAAGATGAAAACTAGACAACAGCCTGGTCAAATACAGCCACAGCTCCACATGCCTGCTCTGAACATCTGCAGCAGTTATAGATCAGGTTCGGTTCCACTAGCACTCCACATTTAAACCCAGTGTGATGTCTGCAGTGTAGATACTAAGCTTAAGAGGATGCCCTCCTAGCCAGAAAGTCTTCCTTACTTAGTGCTTCAGCAGCAGTAGAAATTCACTTGGAAAGTAACAGCTGGGTTCTTTCATGGGATACCTGTTTGTTTATGCATAAACATTACTTTCTGTGGAATGAGACTTTGGTTCATCTGGTACTTAGTATTGTGGAGTATTGGCTGCCATCAGCATTGGTGACTATCTGCTAACTGAGCTCCATGATGACTGCAGACTCTCTTTGCTGTGCCAACAATTCCATGCGAATTATCTTAATTGAAAGATCTTTTCCTCTGTAGAATTAGCTGTCTTCTCCAAGTTTTCTATCTGAATAATAATGTTCTCAAGATCCTGTCATTAACCCCTCAAAAACTGGTAGAAACCCTGTTCTTGTTAAGTGCTACAAAGACTGAATACAACTTATTAGAAAAAGAGTGGAGATTTGTCATACATTAATTATATGCAATGTAGAAGGAAAGCTACACTGAGTGTATCTGTAGTGGTTTCATCAGTGTACAGAGTTCTGCCTCTGTGGTACAACTGACCAATGACAGCCTTTTCCTTGTTAGGTATGGAGGAATTTCTATAGGAGGAAGGCTCCCGGTCCTTCATGTTTCTGGAGATCAGGTTGTTAGTTTTTTAAGTGATCTTGGCCGAATGATGAATGTTACAGGAGTAAGTAAGATATTTTTAAAATTATTATTACCTTTTCCCTTTCCCTCTCTTACTGAAGAATTGTTACAGAGCTGAAAACCTGCAGTACCAGACTTCACCTAGACACATGACCTTTAGCTAATATTTTTTTTTTTAATTTTAGGGACAAAATTCACTGACTGCTGCTAAAGAAATGTCTAATTTCCTTAAATATATGGAAACTGAAGATAATATTAAGGTATTTGATGGAAGTAATCTAACAGCTTTAGTTGACATAGCTTCCAGATTGTGAGAATACTGATAGTGCCATTCTCAGATGCAAGGGGAGCTAAAATGCCTTACTTATTGTACATAATACAGGATAAAGAGATTTTCTTTAACCATGTTCATAGTACTTAATATTCTAAATACTTCTGAGCAGAACACATTCTGCTATATTCTAAAAAGTGTCTCTATGAAATCTTTTTGACAATGATCCTCCTACTCTTTTAAAAGCAGAGTGTGTGAGCTCCTCCTTCTGGACTGTACCTAGGTAGCCATGAATTGCTGGTGCTGGATTCTTCCCCATAGCAGATAAAAGGCAGCCAAGTTTTCTCCTGCAGCTCAGGATCACTAGTGGCAGCTTCTTAAACGAATCTGTGCTTTCTGACTCTTTTAGGTGTGGTTTAACAACAAAGGCTGGCATGCTATAGTTAGTTTCCTTAATGTAGCAAATAATGCAATCCTTAGAGCTAACCTGCGAACTGGCCAAGCTCCTGAGCAATATGGGATCACTGCTGTAAACCATCCTCTTAACCTCACTAAGGAGCAGCTCTCAGAAGTCACTGTGTAAGTCTGCCTATGTCTGGCTTTTACCCCTTTTTGTCCTGACAATTTACCACCTCCAATGTACTTACACTCTGAGGAGAAACAGTTCAATTGACAGAACATGAAGTTTTACTCCAGTCAAGAATTAGATACACAATCTATTCTTTCTGCTACATTTCTTACTCTGCCTCTAAGAGTTAATTCCCACCACATGTAGGAGCTGTGACACAATTATATGTTTCTGTTGATTCCCAAGCACAAAGATTCATAAGTCTTTGTTCACATTCCAAAGCCTTGTAAAATCACACAGAGATCACACCTAGAAAAGGAGTTAGACATTGTCCTTAACTGACTAGAGGTAGGTGGTAGTCAACGACCTCAGTCTTGATGCCAAGGACAGATTTTTGGTGGTGTGTAGTACAGTTGGGGTTTCTTGAAAAGACAGCCTTAAGGAAATGTGGCTTCCCACTTCTTCCTGTTAAGTTCAGAATTCAGAGAAACTGAAACCATCCACCTTAGCACAGGGGTAAGAGCTCACCGTCTGCAGTTTGCCTCTTGTGAGTCTCTCTGTTCCCAGCCTGCAGAGCACTGCACCTACTGTGCCTTCCATGCTGTCAAACTGAGGAGCTGATCTGTTCCAGAGAAGGAAGACAAATAGCAGTGCCATCATCATCCATGACTGCTAGCTACAGCCCACAACACTACCTGCAAATGCACACTAGCACATTTTGAAGCTGAAAGCTTTCTACTCACAAAATAAACTTGCTGCTTTCAGATCTTCAAATTCCCTCCAGACTCCTCAGATACTAACACCCTTCCCCATGGTCACAGCCCCTTCTTGTGCTTCATTTTAGACTGACTACTTCAGTGGATGCCGTTGTTGCCATCTGTGTCATTTTTGCCATGTCCTTTATACCAGCCAGTTTTGTGTTGTACTTGATTCAAGAGCGTGTGACCAAAGCCAAGCATCTGCAGCTTGTCAGCGGTGTGAGCCCTGCCATCTACTGGCTGACTAACTTCTTGTGGGACATAGTGAGTAACTGCTGGGCTCGTTTCACACCCGTTAGTGGGTTTCCATGAACCGGGGTCTGATCAGTGAATTAAGTGATTCTGAGGGTTGCAAATAATTAATTTCTCCTCAATAAGCATGCTTAAGGACCTGACCTCCTAGCTGTCTTGGGTTTAAGGAGTGAGACAGATGCTCTTGATGCCTTCCCAGAGGAGTAAAAGAGCACACTCCACACAGGATTGGAAAGAATTTGAAATTTAAATGGAAGTACTATTCACAACTACATAAAACAACACAGAAACATGCAAAATGCATGAATTTGTATTCAGCCTCACAATCTCACTAAGCCAAAACCTTCCAAAGCCTCCTCTCCCATCCAGACCTCAATCCAAGGCCTCTATGCCCCCATACCTCCCATACCCAGGCCCAAACAAAGCAGTTAAAACTCACCAAGCTGCTCAAGGACAGAAGCCTCCCCCAAAATACTAAACAGGGGAGAGCAATCCCCATTTGGAGCAGAAGAGAGGGAAAAATGGACAGAACTGACTCTGCAGTAAGTTTATACAGAGGGATGCAGTCATTACGGTATGAAATAACAAAAGGTAATTTTTTTTGGTGTCCACCCCCTGGCCTATCTAGTCCCTTGGAAGAGTGTAGCTACTGGTTAAGACATCACCATTTCTTAAACCCATAACACCAACTAATTACAGATGTAGAAATTAAGTCAGGTGCATAACTCATTGCCAGCTAATGAAGCTGCATTGTGGTTCTCTTAGGGCTTCCAGTCCTTACAACTGAGTGTCCAACCTACCACAGCAGGGAGAGCTCATCTGCCTGATGCTAGCCACTCCTACCCTCTAGAAGAACCACAACATGTTTCCAGATACTAAAAAAAATCCCCAGATTTAAGTGGAAAGGATTCACAGGCTGCTGGAACAGTAGCTGGGGGCCAGACAAAAATACTCTAGGGTATCTAAAAGAACATATTAATATGTGTAAGTCATTGATGTACGTTCACTCACTGTGTTGTTCCAAAACGATTTGGCCCACAGGCCCAGGCTTGTTCAGACAGGGGTCAGATACTGCATTTTTACTCCTTTAAACATTCTGTCACAAAGACAAAAAAGCGAATTCTTTGCCTAGCTGAGGTACAGTGAGGGATTTGTGTTCCACCCATGCCTTCTGAACAGCGAGTGGTCTTAAGAAAAACATGAATGTGGAATTGAAAGAACTTAAAAAGAAAATGAAAATGATTGAAAAGACCAAAACTCTGTGAGTTTTGGAAGGTGCTGTTGTGGAGGCAGGGAATTAATGTGGCAGACTCAGGAATATATATAAAAATAGAATTATTTTATTTTCCTGAAAACCCGCCCCCAAAACTATATACAGAAATTCATTTAGTTTTAATTAGCAGATTTACTTTGAGAAGATCTTACAAGGATACCATAGGTAAATTTGACTATTTTGGAAGTCAGAAGTTGAAAAAGGCTACACTACTAAACATAGCATTCCCCACTATTAATCAGGCTGAGCCAAAAGTTTAACCACAGGTGAGCCAGGCTGGCTGACAGAAAGGGCAGTCCAGATGCTTGTCGGCTTGCTCTCTTTCAAAAGATGTCTGAGCCTTGTTAAGGCCTATCAAGCCTGCATAAAGGGGGTGCTTACGATGGGAAGCCATCCAAAGCAGGGACAGTCCTGTCCTATCAGGAGCTCGTGCTTNTTCAAACCACAGAGGGAGAATTTTGGGGTATACTGGACTCCAGGACAGGTTCTCTTTCATGGAAGGTAAGGCAAAGCATTAATTTAGAAAAAGAAGTAACAGAAGCAGGTATCTGCCTTTCTGTTCCCTGCTGGTCAAAGCAGCAATTCTGCTTGACCACAGCCCCTGCCCAGCATGATGCAAAGGCGCAGGCTGCTGTAGTGGGTCTTTGAAATGCCACCTGCCATTCTGCATGGCGACCTCTGTGCATTGCAGTGGACCAAGTACTGCTGACTGACCAGAGAAATTGCAAAGTGGTGGCCAAGCAATACTCACTTTAGTCTCTTCCAGGAATGTGGCTCGAGTAACCAGCTTGCTCCCTCCAGCCACCAGAAGCTGCACTTCCCTTGCATACTCACAGCCTTTTTCCGTGGGCAGCCTGCCAGCCAGCCAGTAAAATAGTTGCTTCCAAAACCATAATCTAAGAGATAACAGCAAATACTGCATTTTTGATGAACAATGCTGCCAGGGACACATTGATCCAACACTTGTGTGACTAGTCTAGGTCATAAATTCTGTTGATCCTCAGTACAAAATCCTTTTTGGAATAATGATGTGTAGGATCTGGATATGTTTGCTGACCTTCTCATCTCTTATACACTGACCTTCACCTTTGTGATGTGACAGGTCAATTATGCACTGAGTGCTGGAATGGTTGTGGCTATATTCATTGGATTCAACAAGAAAGCATACACTTCTCCAACAAATCTTCCTGTGCTTCTTGCCTTGCTGCTTTTATATGGGTGAGCATTCAAATTTTATTCTGGAGCATGGGATTCTTATTTCACATGGGAATTATTTTGTGTTATTAAGGAGCTTGGTACTTAGTGCAGTTCAGCTTTAAATAATAAAAATGAATGAATACAATATAAGTTAGAAGTTATTTTTTTTCCCTGCTCCAGCATATTTGCATACTCTGCCTGGCCACATGCTGGGGCTTTTGTTTGTTTGTTCAGTTTTGGTTTTCATGGTTTGGCTTTGTTTGTTTTGTCACTGACTTTCATTTTAAGCATTTAATGTGATTTTTATAGGCAAATACATTAGTTCAGTTTCCTGCTTTCAGCTTGCTACACTGTACAGGAGTTTGGTGTTTTTTCCTTTGCCTCTCTGAAGCCACTGCTAAAATATCTTTCAGCATTTAACGTGAGAGCAAAGAGTATTGAGTATTTGATGCTTTTAGGTGAGTGTTTGTGTTAGTAAAATATGGTTTGATAAGGCTGACTGAAATTCACTTGTTGTCATTTAACTAATGATCATATATGTGTCTACAAAATCATATTCCTGACAGCCCACAGCTGATTTAGTCTGGGCAAAATGCTTGGACTAGTTGTATTTCTAGAGCTGAGGAGAGAAACAAAGCTTTTCATGTCCTCCTATGTATATCTTAAATTCAGCCTGATAGGGAAGAGTTGTTTTCTGGGCAGGCTAGCCTGTAAGTTTTCAAAGTTCTTACGTTTTTTCAATGAAAATTTCGAGAAACTGCAAGGTGTTATCACAGTTTAAGCTCTGTAAGATACCGAGTGTTAACAAGTCCTAACAGAATGTTTATCCATTTGTTTAATTCTATTTTTAAAAAGTCCAATAGTGGTATCCTTACTAAATTCTCTGTGGATCTGTATGTATAAAAAATATGGTAATTTGGGGCTGTGTGTAAGGACATTTAAAATATCTTTGCCTATTTTAAAGCATTTACCATGATGAAATATCCGGAAAAAATATAGTCTCGTGCCTGTCAGTTCAATGAGAAACCCATCATTTGCTACTGAATACAAACCAAACCAGAAAAAAAGGTGAATTCACAGAATCGTATGTTGGCCTTTGTGTCCACCCCCTGCCACAATGGGAAACAAGATTTTTTCCTGACCCTTTGTGTGTTGTCCTGGTAAGCAAGTTAGGCTCTTGTAGCTGAATCCTTCCCAGACAGATTGGTTGCTGTTAAGCGTTGTGGGTTCATTCCAGAGGAGTACTTCTCTTGTGCTGCTGAAGGTGCCTTTGCTGCATCACAGAGATCGTGGTGCAGGAAGCTCCTATTCAGAAGTAAAAAAAAAAACAGTGGTAGAGTTAGAAAATAATAAAAATAATGTAAAGAGTTTGTGGTTTCTTCATACACTTCCAAAGCTTGAGGAGTGTATCACATTTGCTTTATCTACTGTTTTATTTCGCTCTTCTTGTGTGTAATCCAGTGATTCATGCAGGGGATAGTTAGGGTGGTAATAACCTCAGTAACATGGAGTTCTCTTGGGTTTTGTGGTTTCTATTGCCATGTGTTTTTAACAGCAAAAATGACTAAGCAGAAAAAGCTTTTGATCTAGTAACCAGAAGATGAGTACTGCAGTGGTACCTCTGGCTGGTGACATCTTTTCTTTGGAATGCAAAGAAAGGTCAACTTGGTATTGTCGCTGAGCCAGCCAGTGTGAGAACAGTGACAGTTCTATCTTTTGTATGCAGGTGGGCAGTAATTCCCATGATGTACCCTGCTGCTTCTTTCTTCAGTGTCCCCAGCACTGCATATGTGGTGCTATCTTGCATTAATCTCTTTGTGGGGATCACCAGCACTGCCATTACCTTCATCCTGGAGCTGTTTGAGAACAACCCGGTAAGGAATGCTTTTGTTGGCACCTAGCTTTAAGGAGCTGTGCAAAGCCTGCCCAAGCATGACCATCTCTGCCAAGAACTGCCTTTGTCACAGGGAAGTGACTCATGGCCATTGATACCTTGGGTTACAGACATATGGAATGACAGGATGTTTTTTTTTCATCCTAAAAGTAAACGTCTGTACATTTCACAAATGGGGATGAGGAGACATGGCACTTTGTGCTTGACTCTGCAGCTTGGTTTCATAGAATCATAGAATGCTCTGGGTTGCAAGGGACCTCCCATTTCGTGGATATGGATGGTAGAAAATCAAGGAGTCAGCAGTGATCAAGGAAAGGTCATTACTCCTGATAGTTCTTAGAAAGGCTACGAGATCAACACTTAGTTTGCATGCATGGATACTGCCACCTCTACAGCTGCTAATATTCTGGCCACTGGCACCCTTTCTACATAGGATGGCAATCCAAGTAGCTCTCTGTACTGACAGTGCATTTTCAAACAGCAGATGCTGGTCAAGCCATGTTGTTTTCCAGGAAGGAGAAGCAGGTCTTGGTTAAGTGCATGGTTTTAGGAGTCAGCTTTACAACACTTTCTGTACCTGGTGTTCCTTCATTCTCAAACATGCTTCTTGATTAGCAGAGGGTTCAGCCTAGTACCCTCTTTCTGAAGGACAGCAGGCCAATATTGTTCCCTTTGAGTATATATCTCTGCCCTAGACACTGTGTCTCTAAAGTGACCATTGCCCTTCTCTGGATTCATCATGTGCCAGCGTTCTGCCATGCTGCATTTGAAACTGCAGATGCTTTGGGTGCAGCTGGGTAAATATTCTCTTTTTCTGTTCTGAAATATGGCACGTCTACTTTCTCTGAGGTAACAAAGAACTTTTCAGTCATGTTTTCTTCAGTCTGCTTTCAACTACTTACTATACTGTTTCTCTTTCATATAGTCTTTGCTGAAGTTTAATAAGACATTGAAAAATGTGTTAATTGTCTTCCCACATTTTTGCCTGGGACGTGGACTCATTGATTTGGCCATGAACCAAGCTGTGACTGAAGTATATGCCAGATTTGGTAAGTAAAGCCAATGAGCATAACATTACACCAGCATCATGTGTCCCGGCCTTGAATGAGAAGGCTGGAAGTGTTACCTTGGAAATTTAGTGGCTGTTGCTGAAATTCTCCCCAGTGCAGTAATCTGCATTGGAAATTGACCTATTTGTTCAGTGCCAGACTGAAAGGGTTTATGACTGCAGTCATAGAATCATAGAATGGTTTAGGTTGGAAGGGACCTCAAGGATCATCCAGCTCCAACCCCCTGCCACAGGCAGGGACACTTCCCACTAGAGCAGGCTGCTCAAGGCCTCATCCAGCCTGGCTTTAAACGCCTCCAGGGAGGAAGCATCCACAACCTCCCTGGGCAACCCGTTGCAGTGTCTTACCACCCTCACTGTAAAGAACTTCCTCCTAATATCCAGTCTAAATCTCCCCTCCTCCAGCTTAAACCCATTCCCCCTCGTCCTGACAGTACTAGACCTTGTCAATAGTCCCTCCCCAGCCTTCCTGTAGGCTCCCTTCAGATACTGGAAAGCCACTATAAGGTCTCCTCGAAGCCTTCTCCAGGCTGAAGAGCCCCAACTCTCTCAGCCTGTCCTCATAGCAGAGGTGCTCCAGCCCTCTGATCATCTTCGTGGCTCTCCTCTGGACCCGCTCCAGCAGTTCCATATCCTTCTTGTGTTGGGGGCTCCAGAACTGCACACAGTACTCCAGGTGGGGTCTGACGAGAGCAGAGTAAAGGGGGAGAATCCCCTCCCTTGCCCTGCTGGCCACACTTCTCCTGATGCAGCCCAGCACACGGTTGGCTGTCTGAGCTGCATGTGCACACTGCCAGCTCGTGTTGAGCTTTTCATCAACCCAGACCCCCAGGTCCTTTTCCTCAGGGCTGCTCTCAAGCCATTCACCACCCAGCCTGTATCTGTGCCTGGGATTGCACCGACCCAGTCCTTAGATCACTACAGGAAGATGGATTATTTAATTTCATTTGAATATTTCACCAGCCCTCATATGAATGCTCAATGTAGATGCTGTTCTTCAGACCCATTCTCTTGGGATACAGCTTTTTTTGAGATCAGACAAGTAGGGGCTGTTGGACCTTTGGAAGTCCTCTCCAACCCAACCCTTTCTATGATTCCTCACTAAAATAATAGTCAGATATTAGAACCCATCTAGTTTTATTCAGAAAACGTGTCTTTCACAGAATCCATAATACTTCCATCTGCTGAATTTCCAAATTGGTGCATATTCGGAGAATTTATAGTAATTTTTACTCCCGTGGAGCTGAGTTTCAAGTGTATTTTCTTAAGAATATTTATAAACTCTTGGAAAACAAAGACATTGCTTGATCACAATGAAATAACATACAGATTTGAGTCCTAAATCATTATGATTTGTTCTGAGGAGCAGTGATATTTTTTTGAGCAGTTAAAAAAACTCCAAACAACCAAGCTTACATTCTGACACTTTCTCTAAAGGTGAAGAGCATGTTTCCAATCCCTTTCAGTGGGACTTTGTTGGAAAGAACTTGGTTGCCATGGCTGTGCAAGGGGTTGCATACTTCATTCTGAATCTCTTTATGCAGCACCGTTTATTCTCCATGAGATGGTATGTCTGAATGCTTGCATTAATGTTTCTTTAGCAACAGGCTAAGAGTCTGTTATGCTCCAACTTCTCCTTTGTTCTTTTGTTTCTGAATTTCTGGTTTGAAAAGCTATGGCCTCATAAGTACTGATATGAGGTATGAGCCTCATATCCCAAGACAGAAATTCCAGTCCTTGGCACAGGACAGCTGCAGTCCAGATGCTATGCAAACTAAGTTTCCCCTCCCTGCTCTCCCCCAGTGAAAGCTACTGCCTTCCAGCTGTGAGTGGGCATTCACTGGCACCGGAGACTGACAACAAAAGCACTAATTGCTGCAATTACAAAAATCCTGCCTTACTCAAAGATGTGTAAAAGGAGTCTCAGTAGCTACTGAAGAGGAGCCAAAGGATAAAAGCTGTGGCTGAGAGGCAGATGAAGTCATAGCAGTGAGTGACAGGACATGCTCTTTTGAGCAACTACCCTTTCAGTATCTAGAGATTATTTTTCAAAGGTCAAGGGGTCTTCCAACACCATGAATGCTCCAGCCAATGTCACAGTGTGAATTTTCAATCCTATTGCTTCCACCAGCCAAATTTTGGACAATTAATTAGCCATTGTTTCACACTGTTGTTTTAACTGCATTTGTAGCAAGTAATTGTTTCTGCAGCCAGTGTCTTGGGTTTTTCCAGGTTTGCTGGGACTGCCATGCCACCTATTATTGATGAAGATGAGGACGTTGCAGAAGAAAGAAAAAGAATTATGAGTGGTGGGAACAAAACAGATATCTTGGAATTGCAGAATCTGACCAAGGTAAAATTTTGAGAATGAAGCAATTTCATCTAGTGTAAATTTATTCTTTCAGAATGTGTTTCAGCTATGCTGTCTCAAAAGCTACCTCATGCCTTAGAAAATAACAAGCTGCTTCATTTGATGAGTAATCAAACCGCTGGGAAGTCCAGTGAGGGTAGTGCAACCTTCCCCACTTAAGTTTTATCCCTCATGACCTGAAATGACTGTTAGCAGTTTCTGCTAGCGTCCATTTATCCTGCTGATTTATCTTCTTTTCAGACATGGAAGGCAGCTGGAAGCAGGCAAACCTGAGCTACAGAAATACAAAGCCTGCACATATTGCTGGACTCTTTAATGAATAACAGATCTATCATTCTTCAGGCTATCCTGCTGCATGGTTCCATTTTAGTTTGATAAGTCAGAGCTACTCAGGTCTGTCTCCAGCTGCTAAAGATGAGAAGTAAAAGGCTGTATGTAGAAACTTGTATTTTAGAGGTCATAAGAAGTTTATTTAATGTAAATAAGCATCTGACATTGTAGAATGCTTACTCTTTCTAATTTGTTTATTGCTTCCTGAGCTGGTTCTAAAGTTGCTTCAGGCTAATAACATTAAACTAAATAATCCAGAAGATTTGCTTTGCCATGGAAGTCTTGAAATAAGACTTTTTTTTCCTTTGTCTTCCCCTGCCCATTTAGATCTATGCAGGTAGGCACAAGCCTGCAGTGGACAGACTGTGTCTTGGCATCCGTCCTGGAGAGGTATGTTGTCCAACAACACTAGGCTACATTCCATGGATCAGTTCCTATTTCATGCTCCTGCTGGTCTGCAGGTTAAAAATACTAAAGAATGTGATAAATTTTGTAATTTAGTGCTTTGGTCTTTTGGGAGTGAACGGCGCTGGCAAAACAACAACATTCAAAATGCTGACTGGAGATACTGATGTGACATCTGGGGATGCTGTAGTGGCTGGCAATAGGCAAGTACCTTATAAACCACCGGGGGCAGTCTATTTACCAGGCTAGATGTGTCCAGATCATAGTCTCAATGACCTAGCAGCTTTTTTCCAGTGTCATGGCTCTGAGAGAGACCACAGTTAACACACACTGGCACTTTACTGTGCCACCCATCTGCTGTAAATTCTGTGGGTAAGTTACAGTAATGCTAACAGTGGGACAAACCTACTGGATGTAGTAGGAAAAGCTGAAACAGAAGATAACCAGGCCAACAGGGCACTTGAGTCAGAGCTGTGGGACTCTTCCCTGGCTGTTTCTAGCATCTTGGTTTCACACAGTGCTGGCAAAATGTCGCAAGTTAATACCAGATAATGTGATACTTGTTTACATTAGTTTATTTACTTTAGTTCCAGCTTTTGTGTCTTGGTTTGTTGGGTGTAGTTGGGATTTGACACTTTGTTCATTGGTGTGATTTGAACAATAGCTATTTTGTTGCCATGGTCCTGAGCAGCTTACTCTAGCACCTCTGCTTGAGCAGGGTGAGTGGACAAGATGACCTCCAGAGGCGTCTTTCAATCTTAACTGTTCTGATTCTGTACTTCTCTGTACTACTACTACTACTAAAGAAGTGTTAGACTTGTGTCTAGCTTGTCTGTTCCTACTCAACATACTCTGGCATGAAGCTGATCTTTTTTTTTTTCTTCCAGAAATAGACATCATTTGTTAAAAAAAAAAAAAAATAAATCTCAGTCACTGTTCAAATAATTCCTTGCTAAGTTAGCCTTTACTTAGGAAATGGGTAAAGGGAAATGGACTTGCACTCAGGACTTACACAACCAGGACTGACCTGAGCTAGGTGGGAATACTTTCCTTGCTACTCTGTACAGAAAGACATTGTTAGTAGGATGTCATATCAGGAAAACTTCATTCTCCCCTTGCGAAAGTTATTGCCCCAGGAAAGAAAGACTTTCCTCAATCTCTCTCTCTCTGCCTTAATGCTGGTGTTATAGGACTAAGATTTGTGTGGGTTTTTCCTTCAGCATATTGACCCACATTTCCAGCATCCACCAAAACATGGGCTACTGCCCTCAGTTTGATGCTATCGATGACCTGCTCACAGGAAGAGAACATCTCCACTTGTATGCACGCCTGAAGGGAGTTCCAGCAGAGGAAATCAAGAGGGTAAGGCAGTCTTGCTTTTGACTTCCGTGTAGTTAACAGTGAATATCTGTGATGGTTAGCTGGGCTCACAGCATGCCAAGGGCTGGTGTGCTAGTTTGAAACTAGCTAGAATGTTTTAGTGAGAAGAACTAGAGTACAGGCTGTGGAAGGAAAACAATGGTGATGCCTACTTCGTTCATAGGCTTGATGACATGTATAAGAACAAAAAGCAAAACAAAGATAAAGGAGTCTCGCTTCTTCTGGGGAACTGTCTGAGCTGCATCTTTAGCCTCTGTCTGCCGTTTCTTTCCTAATCCACTTTGCTTCCTAACCCCCCTGGCTGAATCTCTTTCTTCCTTGGGACTGGGGTAAGGTTGAGAGGGGAAGGGGGAGGCAAAGGGATGGTTGAGAGCCCCTTCTGGGGACTCGGGTTTCTGGGAGGGGAGTTGTGTTTCTGT
>WAAF01013150.1:114688-136455 GCA_013400475.1 Tricholaema leucomelas | reverse complement strand
TGGTTGCCCTGAGGATCTTAAATTCCACTGCGTCATGGTCACATTCAACTGTGTCATGGTCACATGATCATGGAGCAAATCCTCCAGGAAGCTCTACTGAGACAGAAGAATAGTGAAGAGGTGATTTGGTACAATCAACACAGCTTCACCAAGGGCAAACCACGCCTGACAAACCTGGTGGCCTTCTATGAAAAGGTCACAACATCAATAGACACGGGATGAGCAGCTGATATCATTTACCTGGACCTGAGCAAAACTGTCAACACCATACCTCACACATCCTGGTCTCCAAACTGGGAAAATGTGGGTCCAATGGATGGACAACTCAGTGGATTAAAAAATGGCTTGACAGACACACTGGAAGAGTGGCTGCAAATGGTCCATGTCCAAATGGAGGCCAGTGACGGCTGAAGTCCCTCAAGGATCAGTAACGGGACCAGTCTTACTAGCATCTGTGTTGGTGACATGGCCAAGTGGCATTGAGTGCACCCTCAGCAAGTTTGCCAATGACACCAAGCTGTGTGGTGCAGCTGACATGTTGAAGGGAAGGGATGCCATCCATAGGCACTTTGACAGGCTGGAGAGGTGGGCCCAAGCCAGCCTCATGAGGTTCAACAAGACCAAGTACAAAAGTTCCTGCACCTGGGTCGAGGCAATCCCAAGCACCAATATAGGCTGAGCAGTGACAGGCTTGAGAGCAGCCCTGGGGAGAGGGACTTGGGTGTACTGGTGGATGAGGAGCTCAACATAAGCCAGCAGTGTGCACTTGCAGCCCAGAAAGCCAACTGTATCCTGAGAAGCATGGCCAGCAGGCCAAGATGTGATTCTTCTCCTCTACTCCACTCTGATGAGACCCCACCTGGAGTACTGTTACAAGAAAAATAAGGACATGCTGGAACGTGTCCAGAGAAGGGCCACTGGGATGATCAGAGGGCTGGAGCTCCTCTTCTATCACGACAGACTGAGACTCCCATCCCTGGAGGTCTTTAAGGCCAGGCTGGATGGGGGTCTGAGCAACATGATCTAATGTGAGGTATCCCTGGCCATGGCAGGAGGTTGGAACTAGATGATCCTTGAGGTCCCTTCCAGCCCTGGCAATTCCATGATTCCACGAAACCAGCATGCTGCTAATTCCTATGGTGACCATAATTTCTCAAAACTCAAGGTACAGCAATCATCCTGTCAGCCTTCCAGCCCTATTGAAAACACCGAGAAGGACAAGTTAAGCTCCTTTTGTCAGAGCTGAAGCGCTTGAACCTTGTACTGCTCTCTGTCACCTCACTCCCTAACCTGTATTGACAGTGAGAATTGTTCCAGCCCACGCGCAAGCCCCTGCACTTGTTCTTGTTGAACCTCACGAGGTTCACCTGGGCCCACTTCTTCAGCTTGTCCAGGTCCCCCTGGATGACGTCCCACCCCTCTGGCACGTCAACAGCACCACTCAGCTTGGTGTCATCTGCAAACTTGCTGATTCTGCCCTCAATCCCACTATCTGTATCATTGATGATGTCTTTTTAGCCAGGAGCAATGCAGGATGAATTATGTTTCTCCAGCACTGGAGAACCCATATGCAAAGTGTTGCCCTTCCTGGAAGTGGTCTGAACCTGACCCCAGGTGTAGTGGTTAGCCCACTCCCTCTTCCTGGCTAGATCCCCTATAAAAGCAGAGGAACTGCTTGTTTCTCTTTTGCTCTTTGACCTGCCTACCTGCTGATAGCACCACCCTGGTTCCTGCTGCTCCTGGTTTTGCCACATGGCCACCTTACCACATGGTGGGACAACCCCTTCTTGAATCTGCCTCCATTCATTGCCATCAATCTGGTTGTATATATTTTTGTACCTTGTACTTTTGTACCTTCCCTTCCCTATGCCTTTTTGTAACTCCCCTTACCTTAAATGCTTTTTAGTTATTGTTGTACTTTTTCTTCTAACTTCCTAACTGAAGCAAGATTATTCTTTGTGTGTTTTACCCCTTTTTCCTCTCTACAGCTAATTCCTTTCTTTCCAAAAGAGGGAGAGAGGAAGGTATCCAATTAATGTATTGTTCCGTTAGGTATTTGGGCTCCAGGAAGCTAAATCAGACCAAGACACCACAGATTTCTTGTTTTCATCTGTTCTAGTATGGCATGAACTTTACAACTATAAAGTTTCTTCTGGTGCCTTCTAAGTCTTTTGCAAATTTCTTAAACTCTAAGAGTAATTCCATGTTTTTTAAAATGTGGACTGTGGAAGGAAACAGATGGGAACCCCTAAGCTCACTTGTTTATCACATAGAACAAAAGCTATTTCATCTTCAAACTGCAAAATCTTTGTCAAGCAGAGAAAAAAATATTTCCTCTGTGACTATTAGGTTCCATCTGTAATGTCTCAATTGTGGACAGAAGAGGGAGTGATTTGTCACCATTTGTTGTTTTTTCCCTTTTTCTGCCTGGTCTTAGAAAATCTTTCCACTATGAACTTAAAGCTGCTTTTGACCACTCTCTGGTGTTAACCTCAAAAAAACAGAAAGGAAGGTAAAGGGGGAAAAAACCCAGTGCCCACAAAACGCACAGGCATATTTACTTCCAGAAACCAACCAAATGTCTCTGAACTTTACAGCACGCAGTTAAGTTCTAAAATATCACTGCATTTGTTTTGAGAAGAACATTCAGGGTACCTGCTAACACAGCTTAAATATGATCTTCACATGGCAAGCATTCATGTCCAAAGAAATAGATCACATCTCTAAGTCTACCATCCAAATAAACCATGCAGACATGCTCCGTTCAACATGGATCCTGGAGCTATTCAGACAAAAATGTCATGTATTTCTTCTAGCACATTGGGACGTGCTAGAAGATGACCTGATGGGAAGGAAGCGGGTGAAGTTAGTATCACTTAACCAAGATGAGCAAGGAATGAAAATAAGCACATAGCAACATAAGAACATTTTTCATAATCACAATTCCACTCCAGAGGTGTAAAAAGCTTATGATATTACTGGGAAAATGACACTCATTCAGTAGATTTTGTGTCATGCTGCAGTATTCCTCCTCCTCTTTCCCTGTTGTACAATCACTAGCACCCTTCTATTCCCTCCATTCCACAATATCCCTATACAGTCCTATATTGTATCTGTGTGTGCTAGTTTGAGCCTAGCTGGCATGTTTTGGTGAGAAGAACTAGATGATAGGCTGTAAAATGAAAACAATGGTGAGGTCTACTTCCCTCACTGTCTTGCTGGGATGTGTAAAGAAGAAAGGCAAAACAAAGATTAGGGCACTTGCCTCTTCTCTTCGCTGGGGAACTTTGCCTGCTGGGGAGCTCGTGGCTGCTGGCTGGACTCCATCTTGCTTTCTAACCTCACCTTCCTTTGCTTGGCTGCTTCACCTTGCTTTTTAACCCTTTTGGCCGAACCTCCATTCTTCCTTGGGACTGGGGTAAGGTTGAGAGGGGTAGGGGAAGGTGAGGGGTGGTTGAGAGCCCCTCCTGGGGACTCAGGTTTCTGGGAGGGGAGTTGTGTTTGTATTACCTTTTTTCCCTTATATATTTCTGTATATAACTGTATATACTGTAAATATCTGCTTGTAAATTGTGCCAGCTGTAAATATAAGCTTCATTCAAATTTCCAGAGCCGGCTGAGTCTAGTCTGGGTGATTTCTAAAGTGTGTGGGGGGCGGGGGACACCCAAACCATCACACTGTGTGGCACACAAGCATCTCTTGCTCAGCGTTGACAGCTCAGGTGTTCTAATTCAGCAGTATTATCACGGTTAACTAAAAACAATTACACTCAACTAGTATTTACGTTAGATTTTCCTGCTTCTCAGACTTGCTTGAGAAATACTGGATCTTGAGGGTTTTCCTGATTTTTCCACCTGTATCACCTCATCTAGAAAGATATAACCTCTTCCTGTAGCCTTCAATGAACAAAAGATCTCTTTGTGTTAGAAATAAACAGACTACATTGATGAGATCTGTCCTTAGCATATACACTTCATATCAACTTTTTTAAATTAAGAGAGAAGATCTAAACAGCTGACTAGTTTAAGTAAATCACACTCCTTTATTTGCTTTTAGATGTTTTTCAGGGGCAAAACCTTTGCTTCTCTGTCTCCTCAACACAACTACATAGCTCCTTGGTGGCATGAGCAATGTTTGGATATGGCAGAACACCAGTTGTGAGAGAGGCCAAGGGCTAAGCAGGATTCAAGAAGGGATTATACATTTGTATGGATAATGAGAACATTCAAAGTTACATTAAACAGGATAAAAGTTAAAAGAATAAATCTTAATTCTTGAATTCTAAAGGCAGCCACTATCCAGCTAGGAGCTATGTAGAAGCTTTTAGAAGTAAGAAAACAACAGTTACAGGTCTAGCTGGCTGTGGTAGTAATTCAACTCCGCTGTTCCTACATTGCTGTGTAATCAGTCATGCTTTAGTTCCGCCAGTGTTGGACAACGGTTTGTCACCTAAAGAAAATGGATACAACTGTCTCTTGAAGAACTGCAGACCACTAAGGTACTCTGCAGGAAAAGTGGTAAGAAGGAATGTGCTAAGTATACCAAAAATACAGCAGCAAATATCCCTATTTTTTACAAAGGAAAATCAGTCCTTCTGGGTTTGGTGTTTTGGTTTGTTTTTTGTTTTTTTTAATGTTGGTTTTGTTTTGTTTTGTTTTGTTTGTTTGGGGTTTTTTTTTGTTTGTTTGTTTTTTTGGTTGGTACTAAATTCTAAAAGCCTCTTGTTCATTTCTATGAACACTGATGATTAGAAATCAGACAAACAACAGAAGAAACAACAGAGTTGTAAAAAGAAACTCAGCCTGGAAAATAATTGCACTATTTCTCAGTAACATAAACTAAAAAAAAAAAAAAAAAGTTGTTGGGTTTTTTTTAAATAGATAATTCAACTTCAAAGACTTCCTGTGATTTCTGACAGTGGAAACAAAATTATATTACAAAGTGTTTTTTTATTTTCTTGTAGTCTCTCTCTAAAGAAGAGGGACGCCAGAACAAATGAAAACATACACATCCAGTAAATGCTTGCGTAAGGCTTATTTATCTTTCAGCTAACATTTGTTAGCCATGGATTAGTGGAACAGCATCATGTAATTACAGTTACTGTTCCATTTGTGGCTATCTTAGTGAGGACAGTAAATCTTCAAATTACACACTGACCACCCAGGAGCACAAGTACTGAATCAGTCACATCTCAGGCACCACATTTGGATGATTACCCCAGAACATGACTTGCTAAGACACACTTACACAACAAAGAATGTTTATGCTCACATACTCAGAGTCAGCTTTTGTCCTTGTAGTCATTTGAGTTCAATAAAACCAGGATGGCCCCTGCTCAATTTTAGAATCAAAATAATCAAAGGCAATCTTTGCTAAGTTCTGGTGACTCTGACAGCTATCACAGCATCCCTCAGTTATAACCTCAGACAGTGGACTGTAACAGGAGTTAGCAAACTGGCCTAAGGAAATAAAGGTTTGATTTGCCTAAAGACTGTTTGAAATAGACATATCTTTATGTATCAGTGCATATGTAGATAAACACTTAGACATATATACATATACACATATATATATATGCTAAGAAGAGAGACTAAACTATTCATTTTTTCCCAAGAGACTGTATATTTAAAGGCATTTTACTGTGTGCTTCTTATTATCTTTATTATTGCCTCAGGGCTTACCATTCAAGTCATCACTTCCAAGATAAAAGACTATGATTCTTATTGTGTAGGTCATTCATCTTTGAGTCTGTAGTCCCTTGAGATCTGATCACAGATCTAGTTCTCAAAAGCCTGCATCCAAAGAAATCCAGCCAGCCAGAAAAGTACAGTGAGAGACTCTGGGCTGAATCAAGCAAGTTTGCAGATGACACCAAGCTGTGTGGCGCAGCTGACTTGCTGGAGGGCAGGGATGCCATCCAGAGGGACCTGGACAGGCTGGAGAGGTGGGCCCAGGCCAACCTCATGACGTTTAACAAGGCCAAGTGTAAGGTTCTGCACCTAGGTCGGTGCAATCCCAGGCACAGATACAGGCTGGGTGATGAATGGCTGAGAGCAGCCCTGAGGAAAAGGACCTGGGGGTCTGGGTCGACGAGAAGCTCAACATGAGCCGGCAGTGTGCACATGCAGCCCAGACAGCCAACCGAGTGCTGGGCTGCATCAAGAGAAGTGTGGCCAGCAGGGCAAGGGAGGTGATTCTCCCCCTTTACTCTGCTCTCGTCAGACCCCACCTGGAGTACTGTGTGCAGTTCTGGAGCCCCCAATACAAGAAGGACATGGAACTGCTGGAGCGGGTCCAGAGGAGAGCCACGAAGATGATCAGAGGGCTGGAGCACCTCTGCTATGAGGACAGGCTGAGAGAGTTGGGGCTCTTCAGCCTGGAGAAGAGAAGGCTTCGAGGAGACCTTATAGTGGCTTTCCAGTATCTGAAGGGAGCCTACAGGAAGGCTGGGGAGGGACTATTTACAAGGTCTAGTAATGTCAGGACGAGGGGGAATGGGTTTAAGCTGGAAGAGGGGAGATTTAGACTGGATGTTAGGAGGAAGTTCTTTACAGTGAGGGTGGTAAGGCACTGGAACGGGTTGCCCAGGGAGGTTGTGGATGCTTCCTCCCTGGAGGTGTTTAAAGCCACGCTGGATGAGGCCTTGAGCAGCCTGCTCTAGTGGGAGGTGTCCCTGCCTACGGCAGGGGGTTGGAGCTGGATGATCCTTGAGGTCCCTTCCAACCTGGACCATTCTATGATTCTATGATTCTATGAATCAGCCTTCCCCTCTCTCATAGCTCCACATAAATTGTACTGGCTTCAGAGGTGCACTCAGAGATTGTCTGAAGACCTTACAAAGAAAGTCATTCCACCACAGACTGAGATTTATAACTGTCAGTTTACAAATCCACACAGATTCTCGACTAAAGGGTTTTTTGCAAGCCTTACAGCAGAGCTGGTGACCTCGCCCCATGCCAGGGCATAGCTATAGGTGGACAGGCAACACTGTACAAAAACAGCTCTCTCCTTTCAGAAAATTTGCTCTCATATATTCATTGTCTAATAAATTATCCCTTTAGAATAGAATTTCAGAAAGAGAACTAGTGCTCTTTAAAAATCCCACCCTAAGTAAACAGGGGCAAGGAATCTGGCTTTGATTTAGTTGTTATTCAGTCCTTCTACAATGCATCAACAGTATGTGTCTAATACATACACACTTATAGACATGTTTTGATGGTGTCTAGGAATTCAAAGAGGATTTGATTTCCCATTGTGCAGGGCGTTGTATAAACACTGATTTAAAAGGCGATTCCTTACCCCAGAGGCCTTCCAACATAACCTTAATCCTGTGATGATGGATACATCACTGTCATTGTCTTAAACTCATCTGCAGACAAGCCCCACGCAGCTGCCCACACAACTGCCCTTCCCACTCTCTACTCCCCCACCCAGAAGGAGATATTTGAAGCAATGCAAAACCCCATGGGTTTAGATAAATGGGGTTTAAAGTAACAATACAAAGAACAAATGAACAGGCATACCAAGAGAAAAAAATAGTATATAAAATGAGTAATATAAAACATGCCCCAATGCACCCAACACTTTCCTGCCTGTGCTAATAATACCTGCCACCAGACAACATAACCCTTGCCAGTGTCCTACCCACTTTGTATAGCATACACAACATTTATGGTATCAAATACCCACGTGACTGACTCAAATGCCTCTCCAGACCATGATCTTCCCCAGCTTCTTGTGAAGAAAATTAACCCTAGGTGAACACAGGACAATCACCATCTATGCAAACTCAGTTACCAAACCTTTGCCTAATTACTTTTAGGCAGCACGCATCTGAAACTAAAATGTTGCAAAATAGAGAATTTCAGGTAGAGAAGAATTTGCTGTGATTTTGCTATGATTTTGCAACTATAAAAATGTATGTCGAACTACTCATGGGGTAAGAAAAATTCACCTGGAGAGCTCAGAAGGGTGTCACCTCTACTGTGCATGAGGATTTGACTTTTTGCTTATACGATGTTTTCTTCTATTAGAGGGGGGAGGATGATCATCAATGTTCTCCCATGTGAAAATCATCATACAAACTTGAAATGTGGAGTGGCTGTACGTATTACAGAACAGGTACACCCACATGGCACATGGTAACACCTGCCCAGGAGCACATACCCCATTTTCCTTCTGGCTCCATGTCGGTTTTAAATCTGAGAGCATTGCTGCCCTGCAGTTCTCACTCATTGACGTACTTTGGAAGGAAAACTATAGACAGTGAGCAACTCTAATTCACCTCTGTGATTCTTCTGGTTAGGAAGACCAAGGTATGAGGAGCACCAAGGGATCACATTTTCCCTGCCACAAGGATGTGCTACTCAGCAAAGTGTTAGATACTCCAGGGCCTGCAGCAGAGTAGAAGAGCTTGCCACAGTTATGCGGCAGATTACAGCCTTTGTGTTACTCTCTCTCTCTTTCTAATGCCAAGTGAGATGCAATAGGTAGCAATGAGGATCTGGTTCTCTTGAAGTGTTGACTTCTTTGGCTTTCTCTTCTTGAGCAGGTTGTGAAAGCATCCCTGTAAAGCAACTGCCTGCTCCTCCATCTCATGTCCAGAATGCATGCAAACACACAATAGTTACTTCTCCAGTGATTTTAAAGCTTTCTCTGAACAATTGTTCTCTGTGACCTTGGTCGTTGTGTACTGCCTGCCTGCTTCTCTGAACATGTGGGTTTGGATTCAGAGTTACTCACACCAAATTATCTTTTAGATACTTCATGGCCTTTCTGCAAAACAGATTTTCTCTGTTGACAGTTAGCAAATAAGATAGTGAGACTTGCAATTTCATATTGTTTTTTTCCTTGGTTGACGAACCCAAAAAGCGTATTTATCAAGCAAGAATGTTACTCCTTAGACTGTTCCGTTCTGGCAATGAAATGCCGCCTATGGAGAATGGTTCATTCTATTGTTTCCCTATTAAAAATAACTTGGGGGAGGAATAGAAGTGGAATGGTTACAACATGAAACAGCCACAATTTTAATTACTTTGCAGTCTTTTACAGCTGCAACATTTAAAGGTAGCTTGCTTGTTACTAAAAGGGTTAGAAAGCATCAGTTAGGTACAGTATACAAAATCTGCCATTTTGTACCAAAAGTACTTCTGTCTAATAGGACAAATTAACTAAGTGCTAAAATCAAGGCTGCAGTCAAGGACAGAGGGAAGTTTGTCATAATCAAAAATCTCTGTGACAATTTTAGGTTATATCTCTACAGTATATTTGTTGTTATTTAAGAATGGAAAAGAAATTAACAATTGTCCCATATTTATAGATAGGAGTGCATTGGTGGTTTGCTGCAGTCAAAAATACCTTGCAACATAATTCTAAGGCAACTTACTCATCTTCTTTGTCCTGTGAAATGGGGCATGTGTGTTGGTATTACATTCTTCTGTATGACAGTTGGGATTATAGCTGAGCACTTACAGAATATACATTACGATTTTCCTGAATCTTCACAGTAGATGTTTTCTTCAAATGATTGACAATTTGGACTTGCATGTCCATCTGCTGCAAAGGTAGTGGAAGGAACTGCATTATACGCAGTTTTCATGTAGGACTGAGAATTGACTGTAAAATATGAAAAAACCTCTATTATCTAGATTATGTAGTATCCAGAATTGGTGCAAAGATTCTCAAGAGCCTTTGCATACTAGCCTGAGACTCAGTGGGATCATGGAGTAAGCAAGCAGAAAGGCAGCTCTTTGTAGAAGGGTTTTTTGTGCTCCACTTGTGCCCCATTTTGTGACTGGGTGAAAGAGGCAACTGGCAACTGCCCTGAATTTAGAAGTTTAAACTAAAATTAATTTTTAGAACCACAAACTCTTTCATAACATCTTTCATAATAACAGCAGTTTATTGCCTTGTGATGCTAAGTCCTTCCTTGTTTCTTTGCTCTGAAAAACCTCTATTGTACTGGTTTCTTCCTGTTTCATTGGAGGGAACAGCTTGTATGAATCAAGGATGAACCACTCTCAAGAATTATGAATACCCAGCTTTCCATCTCTGTCTTGACTGTCCATAAAGGCCAGAGCTGCATCTTCAGATATCTTTCTATTCTTCCACTCTTTTTGCTCTGTGTGAATGAGCTGTGGCTGAAACCAGGATATTGGCCAAGTTAGTGTACAATGGAAACTCAGGACTCCTAACGGCATGAGAAGAACATAGCTGTCAGCTTGTGCCCCATATTCAGTGAAAAGCTATTTCTGCTGTCAGCTCGTGCCCCATATTCAGTGAAAAGCTATTTCTGCTGTCAGCTCGTGCCCCATATTCAGTGAAAAGCTATTTCTGCTGTCAGCTCGTGCCCCATATTCAGTGAAAAGCTATTTCTGCATGTGATTTTTAATTTTTTTTTTAAACAAACCTTTATTGTGGGTCAAAGGCATGGGGATAGGGGATGAGGGAGGAGCATTAAAAAACTGAGATTCCCCAGCCAAGTAGTCTTTCACTGAAACATTAAAGATTACCTTAAGATAACATAAAGTCTTACAGTATATAAATATCAAAGATCTTAAGGAACAAATGGATAAGCAAGCTGATAATCAAATTGGTATTCATTATGAATTGTCAGTCTTCTAAGAACTTAGTCTGTTTTCAGTTTTTCTGTTTCCTGAGTACCCTGAAAAGTTTTGCCTGGTTTAATAATGTTCTTAATCTTAGTTCCTTCTTTGGTGATGCAGAACTTCCTGCTAGCCCTCCTCATCTCTTCTTGTCAGTAGTGTTTTCACAAATAGGGTGGAAGAGTTAATGAGCAAACTTAGCACAAACAGGATTTAGAGTGTACGCATAAAAATGTAAATCACTCTTATCTCCATTCCCACCCCCACCTCCAAACTAGAATAAACTCACTAACGTTAAAAGGGTCATATAATAAGTTCATCGACTGAGTTTTCACAGTCAGCTACAGTATAATACCAAGTGTATAACATTTGTTATGTGCAGCGCTGGACACCGTAGGGTTCCATAGCGAATCTGCAAGCAAATGACTGGCATTTGGATGAAGTACAGAGCCAACTAAGATTACCACAGAAAACATGGGACATGAGAAGAATATTGTTTTCTGACCATGAAAAGACCACCCACATGGTCCATGTGGAGTGCACACTGGACCATCTTCAAAAACGCAGAAGTTGCGTTCTCTGTTATGGTCACAGGCTGATTTAATTAAATATAGGCATTATGCAGTGAATGTGCTGGCAGCTTCATCCTCAAATGTTGCCGTTCTACAAGTAACGTCCTCACTCTAGTTTGTTCTTTTAAAATGGTACCATGGTTTTGTTTTATTTTTTTTTCTTTCATTCTGCTTAAAACTATAAATGCTTGCAAGGGAACATTTGTCTATAAATCTGAACTTTGAAAAACCCGGTATGAAAAAAAAAAAAAATAGTGAATTTGATTTTAAAATATTTATAAATTAACATTTTAAAACTGGCATTCACAAGGCTTAGGCAGCAAAACAGAGTTATGGGTTACATTAAGAATTCAAGTAGTTATCAGCTTTACACTTTAATAAGTTTTAAATAAGTTTTCTGATGGTATTTATTGTCTAATAACATTGTTTTTTATGTATTTATAGATAGAAATGGCAGCTGTATTTTATTCATTTTGGANATGAGTTTTGTACATTTTAGGAACCTGAGTCATCACCTTAGCACAAGCAATTTTTAGCCCTGAAATTTCAAGATCCGTTTAATGATCTCAAATTGTTCCTATAATACTGATTTTCTTCTCTTGAAAATATCCTTCCAGGGATATAAACCATTGTTGCAAATGAAGTTTTTTTCCTTCTAAGGTATTTTTTCCTAATTGCAAAATTGCACATTGACCGGGCACGTTGCTACAAAGTCACGACTGCTACAGAGTTACTGCAGCTTGCTGACTTGTCTGGCTGCAAGCTTGCAATTATATCATTACTCTGTGTCACACAAGCAGGTAGAAAGGGACTGTAAAGGTAACATTTTTTCCCCGTTAAAAACAGGAGACATAAAACCTGATCGAAAGCAGAGTGCATGCTAAAAGGGATACGTCCACTAGCTGGTTTGCTTGTTAAGAGTGTGCCTCATTTGGAGAGAGCCGATGTCCCTGTTTACCAAAGCTGTGGTTATGCATCCAACCCCTCATCTGCTAAGTTCATGACTTTGTTAGACAGTTATTCCAGTAAGATCACTGAAGTTAAATATCCCTCATGAATTCCAGAAGCAATAGACTTGGGGTTGGAAAAGATACTGACCGTTGTTGACAGAATTTTCACTTGTTGCGATTTTGATCTGCCTGCAAACTTCCAAAGGGCTTTATTTTGCAGGTGTGTATTAGCAGAAGCTAGGCACCAAAGCAATGTTAAAGAGGAACAGGCACCAAGAGCACAGGCAAGGAAATACCAGACATGAGTGAGGCTAAAAGAATCTCAAGGCCCAGAAGAAGCTTATGATCACTGTAGGGCAGGTAGACCATGCTTGATTGCAGAGTAAAAGAAACCACCACTTCTTATGCCCTTTCTTCTATCCCTCTCGCCATTTTTAACCAAGCAGTTCATATGTGGGATGAGGTAGCGACAGGAGAGATCTTTCCCAGTTGTGTTTTCTTCTGACGGTAAATTGCATTATGTCATCTCATCTTACCTTTAAGCTCTGAATTTGGATCAGGTCTTGCTAACGGTGTCCAACAGCAACACTTAACTTCCAGAAGTGGCATTTCTAGGTGTTTTACTTTGCTTTATCTGTGATTAAGCTTGGAAACATTTTTAAGGCAATTGTCTTGGGAAGGAAGTGGCACAGTCAGTTATGCATTATTCACGTGCATATGAATTTACTAGCTCTACTCCTAAACTTACTTCTTGCTTCTTTGAGACAAACTCTTTGAATTCCGAGTGATTTCTTCTTAAAGTTTGCTGCTAGTACTACAGTCTTTGAGATGGCATTCTGTGGCCTGGGGAGGGTTTGCTTTTTTCCCCCTCCTACCATAACCCAGAGATCTTGAAGCTGTTGCAAAAGACACAGGTGTGCTTAATAACCTACTTCCAGGCTACCTTGGTATGATAAACATATAAAGCAGAGCAGCTTGTGAATAAGTGGCTCTGTAGCTAAGAAACCAGTGCTGGCCTGAATGAAGCATTCACATGCCCTGGTAACTGCGGATATACATCACTGTGTAAATAAGTGCTCTTTAGGAGGTTCAGCACTATTTACTCCTGCTTTGGTGGGAGACGCGGGGGGGAAGGTTATTTAAACACTGCATAGATGAAGCCAAAATATCTGGAGGAACTGAATGACTCTTCTGGTCCTTACAACTTAAGTTGCACCTCTCCTGCAGCTCCCTAATCATCATTTGCTTTGTCCTCAGGGCATGGTGTCCTCTGTTTTTTGTAAGGTACAAGGAGAGGGCTGTCGAGTGAGCTGCCGTTCTCTCAAATTAACAGCCACATATTTATTCTGGTTTGAGCCTGCTTCCATGCTCCTCTAAAGTAAGAGGTTAATTACTGAAAACATACATTGTTTTAATCTGCTTTATGTCTGGTATCAGTAGTAACAGCAGTAATATAACCCATTTATTTTACCCAAATGAAAGAAGCCAAAAGTCACTCTAACGTTTTTTCCATTTCTGGTGTTTATATTTTTATAGTGCCTATTAATTGGAGATTATTAGTAAAACAATACTGTGTATGCTGTTTACAAATCTCATTTTAAAAGAACTCATTAGCTGACAAGTTGTTACAGAGAAATTCTTTGGTGTTTAAAATAAATGAATAAATAAAGCACATGCACCCCAGCCCAGCGTTCAGTGGTTGGTGCTGAAAGGAGCTCCTGCATTTTCTGAAACCCCTTCCATGGGAGAGAGTGAGCTTACATCCTAAGGAAATTACTCTGGAGGTGTCTGTAAGAGAAAACCAGGTGCTGCCTTGCAGCTCTGCAAATGCAATGAGAGTAGCCATGAATGAATGCTGAGCCAAAAGAGTGATGCATGTTTACATTATGCTTACTATATTATGCCTGTAAATGCATAAAAACGTAACTGCCATGAACAACTGCCATGTATAGCACTTAGTATTTGGGAAAGCATTTGGTTATAGGTACAGGGATCTGTGTTGTCCTTCTGGTCTAAAAAATTCACCCCCGCCCAGGGCAGTTGCAGGCTTGGGGAGGTGAATGCTCTGGCATGTAATGCACACTGCAGCAGATGAGCAGTGTAGCAGTGTCTGACAGTGCATTTCATTTAAGGAAATGCCACTGACCCTTACACATCTTCTTTGGGACTTCAAAATGAGCAAAAGTTGTTTTGTGCTGGGCAGCCACTTTGCACTACCCTAGTGACACATAGGTAGGCAATGGACTGAGCACATTTCCTTCTGCACCTGAAGAGGTTCCTCCTCCTTCCTCCCATTCAGCAAGACAAGCGTAGACAAGAAAATCAACCCAAAGCTATTTGTCTTGTGATTCTTTTGGAATAAGTTACCAATGTTTTCTATTCACATTCTGAGTTCATTTGTTCCCCATAACCAAGAAGTTTCCCAGAGTAATGTATCCAGAGAAATTAAAAGACATTTTAAAGTCTATGTAGAGAGTGACTAAAGAAACAAACACCTTTATCGTTGGATCAGTCTGATAAGGAAGAAACAAGTGGTACTGACCTGTAATATGTTTGAAAATCAGAGGCCATTGTCTGAAGATGAGTTTCTAAGGTGTGGTTTTTAAATCTCTAAAAAACATGAGTGTCTTCACTATGTCACTCTTGGAGGGAAAAAGAAAGTTTTCACAAGCAATCCTTGCTTTCTCTTCTGTGTATTCTCTTTATGATTAGGGCACTAGTGCACATTCATCATATGGTAAGCGCACCAGATGAGTGGCTCCCTAAATAGAACCAGAAATACACATTGATTAAATTCTTTCAAACTCCTTGACAAGCAAATGAGTGTTTTTTAAAAGAGTGCTGAAATGTAGTGATTCAAGTAGTGCTATATTCACAACCTAATTCCTTGAGCCTCCCTATTTCCTCTGCACTTATTAACTTCTAAAACCTTTCCATACCCCATGTAGGCTGATACAGAACAAATTAGCCCAGGTCCGAAGCAAGCTGGCATTCAGGCACACCTGTAAATCCCGGCACAGGTAGTACACCTACTGTGAAGTTCTGTGGTCAACAGAATAGAAGACTGCAGGCAAACAGGAGATCGGTAAGTGCTGTGCCTGATTTTTGTAACCATTATGCAACTGGAGTAGCCAAGTGTAACGACATCCTGTCAGCAGCACAGGCGCAAGGCATTCTGTCCACTGATGACAGGGTGGTGGAGGGATGGGGAAAGCAAAAGAAATAGCCATTTCTTATTGGACCAAAGCCTAACTAAATTCCTGGTACTTGCAGCTTGGTTGCGTTATACCACACTCCCAAGCTAACTTTGAGTTCTCAAATACTCTAAATTCGCATTTGTATCTTGCGGATAGTCATTGGCTGGGTACATACAGATGTCAAGTGGTCTCCAAAGACTAGCATTTTGCACCTAGCTGATGTGTACAACTTTAGCAAATCTCACCAAGCAGTCTCCTCTCTGAAGAAATACAGAAAGGAATCATCACAAAAACTTTGTTGTCAGTTATCCTCGTGTTTTTTAACGATTAGACCTGAGGACTTCCACTGACTGTATGAAAAATGCATTCTTCCCCCCATAGTCACTCTTGTATGCACTAGTTTACTTTATCCTGTGTTCCCCATGCCGACACATCAGCGAGCACGTTGTGCCTCTGGCAAGCACCACTGGAAGCCTGACGACAGTGAGCTCCCCATTCCCTCGGTCGCCCTCTGTGTATTTACATGCCAGAGTAATGAGTGGATGACAGGCTGCTGTTCTTTATCAGATCTCTCATTAGAGAGGTTTAGGAGCAGATAACCTCTGCATTTTAAAGACACACTTTAGTGGATGGACAGGAAGGAAATATTAGTTGGTAGATGTAAAGTTAGAGAGAGTCAGCAGAGGTTTAGACAGCCCCAGAAAGCGAAGCTGACAGGCTACATCAACTTCAAAAGACAAGTCAGGAAGAGGACAGTGAAGGGCATTTTTGTATCTGTATTCAGCAATGCTTTCTGAAAGTCATCATGATTAGAGACTTCCCTACCTGGTGCTCAAATCTGGTTATTTTTACATCCACACAGAACCACACAGAATGGCTTGAGTTGGAAGAGACCCTAAAGATTATTTAATAGTCCCAACCCCTCTGCCATGACCAAAACCACCTCCTATTAGATCAAGTTGCTCAAAGCTTCATCCAGTCTGGGCATAAACACCTCCAGGGATGAGGAGCGCACAAATTCTCCAGGAAACTCCTTCCAGTGTCTCACCAATCTCACAGTAAAGAACTTCTTCCTGAAGTCTAATCTAAACCTACCCTGCTCTAGTTAAAAACCTTTGCCCCTTGTCCTGTCACCACATGCCCTTATAAGAAGTACTTCTCCAGTTTTCCTGTAGACCTTCTTCCTGTATTGGAAGGCCACTATAAGGTCCTCCCAGAACCTTCTCTTCTCCATGCTGAGCAGTCCCACCTCCTCAGCCTGTCCTCATAGCAGAGGTGTTCCAGCCCTATGATAATCTTTTGTGGCCCTCCTCTGGACTTCCTCCTCCATCCTTCTTGTGTTGGGTGCTCCAGAGCTGGATTTAGTACTCCAAGTGAGGCCTCACAAGAGCACAGCAGTGGGGCAGAATCACTTCCCTTGACCTGTTGGCCACATAGAAGGACATTAAGTGCCAGGTCTTGAGGATTTAGCCCAACATTCACTTGAAAGCTGCTCGGGGAGAGTATTTTCAGGGCAGCAGCTGTGAAAATCAACTACATGGAGGCATGGAATGCTAAGGCAATTTTTGGATGAATTGATCAAATCACTTTGGAGTAATCTGGTCAGTGAGCTACACATGAGGGATATACTACTGAGTGCTCGCTTAAAACTCCCATCAGTCCCAACAAGATTTCCAGTGATGCATGTGTGAGCTTTGACAGAGAGACAGACGGGAAGAAACCTAATTATTACTGTTTCACCTTTCTGTTTCATTTGTTTCTCAATCATACTCTTCTGTATTTCCTTCACAACAATGAATCATTTCACTCTTAGAGTCCACCTACAGTACTTCACATCTTCTAACTGTATTTTTTCAACTCACATTATTTGGTTTGGGAATAAAAATAACAGGCTCAATATATATATAAATAAATGACTCAGGTAAGGTGGGGCTGTTTAGGCCCCTTTCATTATTTGGATGAGCAGCCATCAGCACAGCCATCAGGAAGACACACAAAGCCTTCTGCAATAAGGCAGCTTGTGAAGCAGAGCACCACTAACAAATATAAATAATAACCCTCTGGCAAGATCTGCACTTCAGAGGTGTTTGTGTGCTTACATAAAACGGGTCTCTGTGTTAGCTATTGAGTGATTTTTTTTAAGTGCAGTTGCTAACATTAATTAATAATTTATAAATCTCCTAAAAGGAATTATTCAGTTCTAAACTACACTACAAGTGAAGTTATATTAAGAAATATTTAAGTTCTCAACAATTATTTGGCCTGGGAATGAGTCCTTAGTGAAAAGCAATGAACAATTTTTTCAGTCTTGATGTTTAAAGCAGCAGAATTTTGCACAACTCTTTGCCATTCTTGGACACCATCCACATGATTAATTGATCCATGCTGCTATGCAGCAACAGTATTTTAAGGACAACAGGAGTGGCTCAGATGTTTATTATAGACGAAGAAGACATTACTTTTTTCCTCTGACTTCTTGTTAGCCTTTCAAATATGTAGGTTCTCATCTGCAGCCATTCATCACCATGCATGTTCCCATCACAGCTGCTGTTAGGGGACCATCCCAGTGCTTCTTCCTTGCTCTGGGTCATTTATTATGCCAGCTCCAGTGGAATGGGTTGAGAAACTGATCTGACTGAAACGTGTCATACAAAAAAACAAACACACAAAACAGACTAGCTATCAGTCCTCAAGAACTCTGCTTTGTCTGGCTAGCTGTTACCAGTTCTCAACCCTAATTTAGTTTAAATGCACAGTGCTGTCACAATTATACCTCCTTGGTTACTTTGCTTTAAGCATTGCACAGTGATCAGAAAATTACCTTGGACTGACTCATATACTGTAGAACTACAAGAGCTGCAACCGTTAGTCATATTGCCAAAAGATTCTTGTTCAACATCTCCTCTTGAACATGATCACTTGGTCTTGTCTTTTCTCCAGTATACTACTGAAATCAATTCTCCACCAGTGGTTTTGAGAAGGGAATTTAAAAAAAAAAAAAAAAAAAAAAAATTACAGAGATGGGATACAGACTTTATGCTTAACTGTATTTTATCTTATGAGGGAGATTCTTTTCTAGAATACACTGCCGGTAGGACATAAACCTCTTTTTTATAGCCACATTGCAGCAAACACAGTATTTGTGCAGTCTTAGTATTCAGGTGTCATACAGAGTGAAAAATTGCTCATGCTACTCTGTGAACACACAAAGAAAAAAAACATTATGAAACTGCTAAATTAATCTTAGAGGTACATTATTAAGCATTTTAAGACCAAATCATTTTTAAAATAAGTGCGAATTTTCAACATCCATTCTTCACCTTTAAATATGGACAAACCATGACTTAAATATATTTTTTTAAGTAATAAAGCAAAATATTTCCCAACATTTTATAATTTTGGATACAATTAAAGTATTTTGACATCATGAATATTGTTCAAATAAATATCATTTTGTACACATGGTGACCATTACTGTAATTTAAAAAAGGTAGAGGGAGATAGATACTATTTTACATAGTTACTAATTACAGTTATTATCAATAAAACCTAAACCAGACTTTCCACCCTTAAATGTGCTATTTTCCACCCTTAACTGTAGCTGATAGTGACCTCCACATTATTAGGGCTTAGGGGAAACACTAGAATAGCTGGAGGCTTTTCATAGATACCAGTGTCTACCCACATGCTTTTGATAGCGCTAAAAAAGCCAAAACATGTTCCTTAAAAGAACATTGTCACAAGTTAAAGTTAAGCATCTATTTGATTGCTTAAGAGGAAATCTCTAACAAATATTAGGGAAATAAACCCAAAGAGTTACCAATTTCAATATTCAGAGTTCTCCATTTTGTTTAAGATTCAGGGGGGAAAAAAATCAGATAAAATACATCCTTCACACAGTCAGCCTAACTGAATAAATTCTAATTCAACCAGAGCGGTTTACTGGTTTTACTGGTTTGGTTTTTTGGNGAAGGCCAAGTATTTATTTTAAAAGAAATTAGAATTTAATTCTTGAATTCCTACATGACTATATATCTTTAGAAAGCTTCTTTTTACGTTTAGAAATCTTAGCTGGAAATGGCTTCTCAGAGTCATAAGTGATAACTACGTAATGCTGCACTGGACGGTGCTCCCATTAACTTGAGTGCTCAGACAGGAAGAACTGAAGAGAATCCAAATCTTTGAAAACACAGGCTTTGCCCTGACTGTGTAGCTATAGATGGAAGTACCAAGGCTAAGTGCATACCAGGCTGAGCTCTACACAGCTGTGTGCACATTACTAGCAATCTTGAAAGCACATTTGATAAGTAAAAGATACATAAAGCCTTGCCATACAAAGGAAGGTCTTTCAACAAAGGACCTTAGTACAGACTTTTACCCAAAAGATTGGATTTCATTATTAAAAAGCAAAAAAGTCCAGTACTTGAATATACTGTACATCATGTCCACATTCTTCATAGAATCAAAGAACAAGTATTCCTATACACGAAGCTTCTTCATCATAAAGCAAACAAAAAAAAATTACACTTTCTATTTTCCAGAGGTAGTCTCTTTCAAGAAAAGTCTTAGAATTATTTCAAGAAATGTGCCATGAGCACTAAATTCACTATAAAGAAATATAATTCACTATAAAGAACCCTTCCTTATGTAGTGCTTTATGTTTAGGGGCTATTATTTAAAATTGAACCTTCACATTACAAAGCTGCAGCTGAGTTTCATGAAGCAGTAAAGAGAGGCAACCATTGAAAACCACTCAACCTGTGCTAGCCAGGTATAACCACTGATCAGCACTGTTTGCCTCTTAAAGTAAGGGCTTAATCCCTAATGTGATCACTAAGAAGCTTCAGCTTTATTTTGGCTTTTTTTGCCCTTGAAATCTACTGCCAGCATCACAATTGATCCTTCTCCCCCTCTCCTTCAGTTCCACCAGTGACACACAAAATTGTCAGCAGAGTTGGAGGGATCAGTTCAAAACAAATACAAACTCAAAACTTTGCTGGCAGTTTGAAATGGTGAAATTGCTTTATTCCATGGGGTTTGTTCTTCTTTTTTATATTATTTTTAGTTTAGTTTAGTTTAACTTAGTTTTATTTGGTCTAGTGCTATATGTTCTGAATCCTGCAGCGATTGGGAGCGGAAATGTCCTCTGAAAAGCTATTTATGGAGGACTGCTTGCCTGCTCAGACTCTAGTGTACATGAAGCTTTCAGCCCAGTTGTACAAACTGAAGACCTTGAAGTTTCAGACGAACGTCCACATAATAATTGATAGTTAGTTTTAGCTATTTATGTCATGGAGAGAAGAGGTCCCACAAGGTTAGCTAGCGTGCAGTCTTTCAACCTTCAGATTAGCAATGGACCTTACTAAAGAGGCAATGTGTCATTTGTACTGTTAGAGCTTGGGGAAAAAAATGTGTTAGACAGAATCATAACTGTCATAAAGTAGATACAAGAAAAATATCTTGCTTAGACACAGAGTAGGAAAGTTATCCCCAGATTCCATCTCATTGTTGAGCAAGAACATGGTGTTTATCCTGAAAAAATATGAGCTAAATAGAGAGCAGGGTCCCTTTGCTCTCCAGTGAGATTGTGTGCAGTTGAAGTCAGTCAGAAATAGCTGAAATGCCATAAATTCAGACCCTTTCATCTGAATCCTCTTTCAAGTGTTATCAAACTCCTAAAAGACAGCCACTAGCCTATACCTCAGTTTAGTAGCTAAACACAGATGTGTTTACTGAAACCCAGTCTTCTGAAACATGTGAAAATGAAACATTTTTCACTTGGTCATTCTTTGCCTATTAGATTACCAAAGAGCTCTCAGGGTCTTAAGTTCCTTACCCATGGTATAGAGTTATTAAAATGTCCTCTGAAGGCTTACATGCCACACTGAACTCAGTATTAAATCCCATGAAATGTTACTGGATTTTTTGGAATTTACTTTGTAAGATAATTTAATTCTTTACATGATCTGAAAATTTCAATTTATTAAAGTTACTTATGCCTAACTTTTTTTTTTTTTAAATGAGATTCTACTGGAGAAATTTGCTTTCAGAAAAACCTCCTTTCCTTCTGAGAAATTTGTTGGTGCAAGGAAAACCAGTGCTTCAAAGGCTCAAATTTCAAATTGAAGTGTACAAAAAAAATTAAAGAACAAACTCAAGGAACTAGTCCTGGCTATCAACAGTCCTGGCTCACTGGAGAGGTGCCCAAAGACTGGAAGCTGGCCAATGTGATACCGATCCACAAGAAGGGTCGAAAGGAGGAGCCAGAAAACTGCAGACCTGTCAGGCTGACCTCAGTGCCAGGCAAGGTCATGGAAAAGGTCATCTTGAGTGCCGTGACAAAGCACCTACAGGATGGCCAAGGGATCAGGCCCAGACAGCAGGGCTTTAGGAAGGGCAGGTCCTGCCTGACCAACCTGATCTCCTTTTATGATCAGGTTACC